>JAHZNE010000999.1:0-23861 GCA_027744055.1 Callyntrura sp. NNG-2020 | reverse complement strand
TTAGTCGGCATGACTGTCAAAAAATGCGCCACTGCGTTTACTTACACACCGCCTGTTGTCGTATTTGGAGGGTCCCTCGCAAGACTTTTTCAAGTGGAAGGATAAAGGAATGCTGCTGCTGCTGCTGCTGGTAGAATTGCCGTTGACGACGGGGATCATGACGATGATATGATTACTCTTTATGTTTATGAGCATAATATAAATGCATATTTCTCTTTCCGTCAACGTCACCATGATGATTGTCGTCGACGCCAGTGTTATTATGACTTTGTCGCTCCCCAGGCAGGGAGAAGGTTGCGTAAAGAGCAGCAGCAGCGGCGGCGGCTGGAGTGGTATCAACGCAGAAACCTCAGCCATTTGTCACCTCGTCTTATATCATCCTCCCTACGCACCAGAAAACAGGACGGATCGTTCTCCGGGAAAGGAACGGTAGACAAGCCTGATTTGGCGGGATGGCAGAGAAGCAAAAGCATTAAAACATCCTGTTGATGAGATTGCAACGGGTACTACTATTATTACTAGCAGTCGCAGCAGTCCGGTGTGAGTAAACGTTGTTGTGGTATCAAATTATGTGCGAGAAGAAACAGGAGAAAATGTCGGGTATTTTGGGAGAAGAAGAGATAACATAAATATAGAGAAGGAGTGAGGAT
Source organism: Callyntrura sp. NNG-2020 (assembly GCA_027744055.1). NCBI lineage: Eukaryota > Metazoa > Arthropoda > Collembola > Entomobryomorpha > Paronellidae > Callyntrura > Callyntrura sp. NNG-2020. The sequence goes on along the minus strand of JAHZNE010000999.1, from coordinate 23,211 downwards.
GATGATGATAGGAAAGAACATCGCATTTTGAATGGGGATGTGCAGTAGGGAGGACAAAGACAAGTTTCAATAACCGCGGGTTTATGTTTATGATGTTCATCTATTAAATATATCTGGTGTGCTTTTTCAAGTGTACCAGCAAGATGAGACAACATTATGAGGGAAACAGACAGACACACACACCACCACGACACGCACATTTTGGTAAGCATTTACATTTTCCTGTCATCTCCCGTAAACTACCTGGTATACGGAATGAAGTCCCATTCTGGGAAATGTTTAAGATTTTTTATATAAATGTTTTCGTTTGTGCAACTTGCTGGATAAGATAGAACACAATGAATAAATAATGTGATGGAACATTATGTGCTGCGTATAAATATTGTGAACATTTTGTCATGACGGGGAAAGTAGAAAAGATGTACTTTGATAACTTAACTGTTTTGCAGAGTTTTAGGATGATTCTAAAAATTATTATATGAGAATTTTAAGAACATTTTATAATCTTTTTTCTACCTTTCCGGAACGTGCATGTTTTAGCAAAAAACCCAAATTTAATTTTAGTGAAGTAACTAATTGCCGGCTAAAATTAAATATCAGCTACTTTGCAAGTGTACAAGCAAGTTCATATTACATTTCGGCAGAGATGTGCAATTAGATATGTTGATAATGGTGACATCGACATCATCTCTAGAATACATACCCCCAAGCAGGAATGCTGCCTTCCCTGGAATTTTCCTTTCTGTCGTAAATTGTAGGTACCAGTCAACCACTCTCCCGCATCCTCCGCTTCTCCTCTGGTGACCAGGGAGCACTCATAATAATAATCGTCTAAACAGACTGTACAGTAATGTCCATTATATTTAATGGGATCGCACCAGGTGCATAGATTCTAAATTCCCTCTCACCGAATTCAACCGAAATTATTACTGTGAAAAGTGTACATTTACCCGGTACGGACGCAGTTTCATGCCAACGATCATGATATAGAGTAACACGATCATTCTGATCTGTCTTCCTTCCCTTTCTTTCTCCGTACACAAACACACTTCTGCTTATCATATTAACAGTTAATTAAACTCGTTCTCTCGTCGTGCCGCATCTCGTTAATAGTGGACTAGTGGATTTTGCTTCCACTTTGTACTTTATGGAGTGTTGAAGCTTTGGTTAACATCGCTTTCTCTCTAGTTCAACCTTGGAAAAGTTTTTGTGGTCACATAACTCATTTTTACACGGTTCTATTGAATTTTTGCATTTCTATGTATTTCTCGTTTTAGTGACCTTCTACATAGTAAAATACTCAGGGAAAATAATAACAGGAATAATAATGATAGCAATAAAATCCAAAATGAAATTATAAATTTCTTTTTCAGATTTTTATGCGACATGCGTTTTAACAGGAATTTCTGTAGATGCAAGCGAACTTACGGTCACGATTTGGTTAGTTGCCAGAAAAATAATGAAGTTGATGTGCACATAGACAAACCAAGAAACACACTTATTCTCTTTCGTTCTTTTCGAGTCTTTTTCGATTTCAAATTTCTGTTGCGGGGAACGTATTTTATTTTCTGGGAAACACATAATATCCCTTGGAAAAGTGCAACTATTAATTTTATGACTGTTTATTACTTTCACACGCTGGAAGCACTACGGGGAAAACGGACAAATACAAAAAATATATATAAAATGAGGTGCGTTTTTTCTCGGGAAAAGTTGCTACTCACCGTAACCAGCGCCGGCAGGATCAAGCCAAAACCACAAAATGGAAATGAGCAAACAAATGAACTCTGGATAAATACACTTTCTCCTTTGAATTCATATAAAAGTGTAAAAAAATGAGCATTGGGTTTGGTTGGTGCACCAGGGAAGAATTGAAAACAATGTTGCAACGATGAAATGTACCGTGTTTCAGTACCGGGCTTTACCAACAACACCGCAGTTTTTTGTACCGGACTAAAAAACACGTAAATAGGTACATTTCTCCGTACAGTTTGTGTGGTGTACCCATAAACTAGAAAGGCTGTCTAGAGAAAGCGAGTACAATCATGCGTGACGCCAAATGCCATTTTCAATTTTTGTTTCGTGTCCCTTCCCATAAGCACTTTCTTTTTTCCCACTGTGGAATAACTGATCATTGAACGGTGTATGCCTCATCATAAAAAATATTTTTTCTAGAGGTGAGCGGTAAATACAACACACGTGGGGTTTTTGGGTACCTTCGGTAAGTACGAGCAGATTTCATTATCGTTACCACCGCCATTACCAATTTTATTGCGTAACGGGACTTTTTAGGGGCATTATTGCTGCCTCAACATTATCCCTATTTCCCCGGGTGTTTGAAAAGTATTTTTTTGTATTTTAGACAGCTACCAAGTGACCCTATTACCCGGAAAACCACCAAACACTTCCCGATAACTGGGGCGTACTTTTCCACTATAGGAGATGCTGATTCGCTTTTCCGCTGAAAATATATTCAGATTTGCCCCGCTGATAATTTTTTCCTTGTCACATTTTACATTTTGTATTGCGCAGTGCCGCAAGCTCGGCGTTCCAGATGAAAAAGGGGAGTTTACATGTGGAATGGATTATGGATTTGTTACGGACGAATAGATAATAATACTTAAGTAGCTTTATTAATATTACGACCTGCAGTGATGTGAGTGATATTTAATAAACGATAAGAATACCATTTTCTCCCAAATAAATTTGTTGCCTAAAACCAGTCATGTTCCACTACACCATACGCCCCACCACCACGATAGATACCATTCTCTACGACACGACGGCATCATCGTCATCATCATAATATTTGTAGAATAACATAATGCTAGAGAGAGATAGAGAGAAGAGGTGAGGTTTTTTTCGTTATCGTTTTATCGGAAAAGAAAGTATCTTTTCAAAATATTCCCAAGAAATAGGTCATTTCTACGCAAAAAAGGAGAGAATATGATCGCATCTCCGTTTTTTCCAGGAGAAATCTCTGGATTTTCCGGAGAGCATGTCTGCAATAAGCACATAGAGTCATCTGTACATATTTCTCGTCCTATCATCATCTCATCACTCTACCGCCAACTGGACTGGAAATCAAAATCTCTGCTGGTGGAAAGCAATAATATATAGAGAGATACACGGAATACAGCGGCGTGTAGCATAAAATAGCATCAACATTATCATCCAGAGCCATTGGAGCTCAAAGCTTTTCTTCCACTCAAGTGGAACATGACACGGCTGTCGGGCCAATAATCATATCTCGCAAGTAATAATAACCAGTGTGCATGTGTGTGTCGTACGTATGTATGCAGGAAGTGGACTACTACTCTCTGGTATCCCAGGCCCTCCCTTTCTCTCCAATAAATAACAACTACCCAAAATGCACTTGTTAGAGTAACAGGCATAATGGGAGTAATGTGTTTGTTGAATAAAAATGAAAAGTCACAAAAATACATACACGGTGGTACACACACAAAAGAAGAAGATTTTTTTTCTCTCCCTTAAAATATATTATTTAGCAGTCCGCGTGTAACAGACAGATAGCCTGGAGAAGAAAACTGAAATCGTTTTTAACGTATCAGCATAATAATGGCAATTTGTGTGAGTTTCGATTGATGTTGATTTTGGGTTAGGGTGCTAGGGAGGGAATTACTTTCAACTTTGGAGAGGATTTTTTATAGCAGGGGGATATAGTAAACAGGAGCGGAAGAGTATAAGTCGATATAACATGGATCTGGAAAGAGGGAAGGACGAAAACAGAAAAAAAATATGTGTCAGGTATTTTTCTGTATTTTTCGCCTGTTTATAATAAGATGAGGTTATATAGATTTTTTTGAGATTGAAGTAACGTTGTCAGTATATATATTTTTTTATATTTATAGAGTATGCAGCATTATTGTAATATTACGGTAACGAGAACATTGAATTGTAAATGGAATTGATGAAGGAACTGGAGATATAATGGTCATTTTGATATTTTTCTCTGACGTCGTCATCGTCATATCAAATGCGACACCTGATGCAGAAAAATTGCCACTTTGGCATAAATAAGAAGCAGGTTTGCAAAAAAAATAGAAATTGGCCGATACGATTTTGTAGGATTGACGGGGCTTGTAGTAAAGTAGTATTTGGATTTGACATGTTACTGGGTAGATTTAAGGCAGCGAGTTAACTTTTTTACGGTTAATATTCAATTTTTCTCGTCAAATATATTATATCGGTTTTGGCATCATTTTTTTGTTCAGGCTGGGACGTTTGCAATAATGTCAGTAATAGTAATAAATCCTATATACCAGTAAACTGCCACTTGGGCTCTTCCTCCTACCACCGATATGCTTGTTTAATACGCAAAAAATTGGCAATTGGCAATAATTCATATTAGACTTGCCAGAAAAATGTATAAAATTGAAACTTCTCCATTTTCTCCGCCCCCAGTCACACGACAATAATAATTTTACAAACTTGTCAATTAGTTGCCCTTATATATGATCCTGTCATTGAATAAGTAAAAAAGCTGTTCCTTGTTCAACCTGGCAACTTATAATTTGTCTGAAAGGGAATACTCCTGTTCGTTGCTATACCAGTTCATTTATTTTTGTGCTACTTCATTTGTGTTTTTGCGGTCGTTTCACGGGTTTCTAATAAACTTGTTTGCGGTTTAATTTTATGTGTTAGCCCAATTAACTCATCAAGTCTAAATATGATTGTGTATGGCATTCATTATGGTTCCATCAGTATATAATTTAGGTTTCCGCTGACTGTCCTGTTCATACATGAGATACTAGCCACATAACAACAGTACTCCAACTTTGGCAATACGCACCAGCCTTTCTTTTTGTTGCTGGGACAATACAGGGACAATAGAACCATTTGTTGTTGTATGAAAACGAATGTTTACACTTTTTTCTGGTCACGCATACTTTCATTGAGTTTGTTCTGAATATTGGTAAATTAACTGAATGGATGCGGTGGGTTCCCTATAAATAAGCATGTTCTCACAATCAATGAAACGAAACCCTCATAGAAGGTGTTACATTGTATATGCGTTGTGGCGTCACCCTTTTGCGTCAAACTAAGGTAATCGTCCAGAAACGTGTCTTTTTACTCCCACCCAAGTAAAAAAGCAATAAAGCAATACAATCCTCAATCCACAAATGGGCAGGCAAAAGCCCCCGTAAAAACTTGGATTTCTCCGGATAAATTTACGGCATCTGTTCACTTTATCGAGCACGAAGAGCAAACACACATTACTTTTAATGCTCGCCATTGTAAAATCAATCACTCAAGACCACGTACAGCCACGTGCCCTTTTTTGTGTAAGCAAAATACCTGTTTTCATCATTTCTACAGAAAGCTGTGAAAAATGTTTCTTTTTTTGGCTCGGTGTTTGTAAAATCAATCACTCAAGACCACGTACAGCCACGTGCCCTTTTTTGTGTAAGCAAAATACCTGTTTTCATCATTTCTACAGAAAGCTGTGAAAAATGTTTCTTTTTTTTGATCGGTTGAAGAAAAGGATCCTTTAACGTGTCAGGACACTCTGTGTATATTCCCCTCATATTGTTTTGCAAGACCGCGGGTTATCAGCGAAGAAAATGAAATGCTTAAGTAGTGTTGTATAAATGTCAAAGACATGAGCCCAAGACAGATCGATTGCAAAAGCAGGTAAGTAAACATTTTACTGGGACGTCAATGGAGTCGCCAAATGGCAAATTATAACAGCTGCGTTTATTCCCTCTTATGAATGAATGCTCCAATAATCCGGCAATGTCTCAGTACAATGTATGTATTTTGACAACATCCATTGTCGCTTTTGAGATGCTATTTTTATTAAAAAATGTACGTTCCCCATTTGATTTGATGGTGTGCACACACAACACACTAACATTTATGAGTTTACTTAGAATCGTAAATGGTGATACTGTTTACTTTCGCCATTCTCGCTCATCCACTAATAGCAAGGACGTAAGCCCACTTACATTTAAGTGTGTCCATGTCAGAAATTCCTCTTAGGGCACAATCCCACCTACGTGGACAAAGGGAAACAATGTAGAAAGCAAGGTTTACAACGTGATGTGTTTTGTCCATTTTTTTCCTTGGCGTTCGTTCATTTTAACAGGTTGTGTTCCTTTCCACAAAGACTGTTCCCCATCTTAATGACACTGCCTCCTGCATTCAAAAACGCATTTACATTTTATTTTTATCCGTATTGTAGCAAAGAATTCAAAGATTCCGCATTAAAATATTTTTAGCGTCTTTGTCTGTTCCACCTCATTTGCATCCTGAAAGAGCGCAATGAATGCGCCTTTCCAAGCATAAATTTGAAGTTTAAATTGAGATTTAGCCTCCTTCATTCACGCTTCTTTTCCCTTGATGACCTCCACAGCGAGTGTGTTCCTTGTGTAACAACCTGACCCTAGTAATTTGGTAATACAGTTTACATAGGTAGTTAGGTACTCTCGTCGTCGTAGTGGGATGAAGGGGAAGTAAAAGTTGTAAATCAGCGATAAACAAGTATGTTGGCTAATAAAATAGTCGTCGTGCTCCTGGTTTAACTGCCCCGAATACAATTTATACCTACAAGTCCGTGGCTCGCGCGTCGTAGGGAAACCGAAGGAAACATTAACAAGCTTTATGTAATAATAAATGCGGAATGGAAATGAAATGGAGAGAAAAGAGGATCCGGCGTGGTATAATACAATGTTGGAATAGCCTCTGCATGGCCATTTGTTTTCCCCCTCTTGTGTTCCCCTGCACAGGAGTACCGAAACAAAAGGACGACAGTTTCGGAACCGTAAACCAGATTATGGCAGTTGTAATAAACGGTTTAAGTAAAACAAGGGTCAGTCATGCTGTGTGAGATTATTTTAAACCATATATAGGGATTGTCGCGAGATATATAACGGCGAGGGTGTGAGTGTGTATCTCGTGTTTCTTTACTGATGATGATGATGACGCATTGAATGTATTTTGTGTTGAACTTGGGGCGTTGCGAAGCATGACTGAATAGACGGGGTCATTCATTAATAGAGAGTGCCGGAGCCATTCACATTTATGTATAACCTTAATGTCATCTCATCTTCATCATCTCCATTTGTCCGTGAGAGACAGCATTGAAGCATTAAAACGTAAAAAAAATATGTGTGGGAAGGTTGCTGCATTTTGCCCTTAAATAAAAGTAACGATGTCATTAAATTTCTTTAGTAAAACGCATTTCAACAAAAAACTTGAAATACTCCTGCACTAAAACGGAGTGCACTTCTGACGTTTCAGAATTCAACATTCAAGAAAGCTAATCATTTCTGGGAAGTTCATCACCATTCGTAACAAAAACTTCGGACATATTTATTAAAGAATGTTAAAATGTCTTATTTGCAGTAATTAATATTTACGGGAGAGCTACAGTGGAAGGATTTTATACGCTTATTTTACTACAGACATTTATGGAGAAACGCGAGCGTACATACGCAGCAGTGTGCAACAGCCGTAGTTTCCTTCATCCTGGCAATCTGTTACACTCTTGAGTTGTCGACCTGTGTAGACATCTACAGCCGGAAATTCAAAATAATACTACGAGCGACTTTCTCCAAAGTTAACAGGGAGAAGTGAGAGTAGAAAACGGGAGAAAGCATTGAATAAATCATTATTCGAAGAGCTTCAGCTGCACCTACATTTCATTCCGACAGGGCACATGGGAAGAAGACAGATGATCCTAAAGAGACAGATTACTAGACAAATTGTTGGAGTAAAAGCAACAGGAATCTATCAAGCGAAAAGAAAGATTAAAAGGAAACACCCTGCATGTCGTATATAAGTGAGTGTGTGTGTGTAATAGGTTGACAAAGGAATATGGGAGAGAGCGCTACGTTGGATGTCGCCAAAAAGATTCCTCCTTTCACACGCACACTGCATTTTCAATTTCTTTTCCTGTCACTCCTCATATTATTTACAGTTCCGCTATAGCGTTCAAGAAGGGAGTGGAAAAAATCTACCTGTGAACGAACGAACATCGTGTACATACATAAATTGTTTCAGAGATGACATAAAAAATCGTTTAGATTCTACATGTTCGATGATCCGATCGGCTGTTTGACCGAGATAAAAAGTTGAGCGTTAAAATAAAAAAGACAGCGTTGTAGAGCTTCTAGTAACACATATTTTCCCGCCATTTTCAAATAGCTTCAGTTTGTCTTATCATCATCAATCAACCTGACGTGAGTGTGATCTATCGCTGTAATACTTTTTGTCGTTGTTGTGCACTAGCACAGCTGAATTCTATTCTTATTGAAAAGTAAACCAGTGACACAATTGCATAGAAACCAAAAATAGTAAACGTTTAACCTTCCGTCACCTTCAGAATTTTAAAGTGTTATATATGCAGTGTTTAAAATATATTTGACATTCACAATTCACAAAAAAATTCACTAATATAAACTATGTGTGTTAAAAGGACAATGTCGTTTGTCAACGTTTCTTTTAACTTTTGTATTTTCACTTGCCACTTACACGCACAAGTCATCAAATTACTTTAAATTTTGTGAGGTATCTTACAAGAAGTTTCATGTCATACCAAATTGTCCAAGGTTTAGTCTGATTGCTAAAAGTAACCTGGTAAAGGCTTAAATGCTCATGGATCGACAAAACTTGAAGCGTTTTCTGAATGCATTTAAATAATTAATTGTGTATGTATTTTCTTATTGTCAAGTGTTATTGTCAAACGTGCTGCAAACAACTACGTAAGTGTAAGAAGTTCATTTTCATAACAACAAGTTATCGTGTCGTGTACCTATTAGAAGGGGACGTTAGAATACGTTGGGTCTTGAGCATAACACATAACACAATGTCAAAGTTTATTTTCTCGACAAGAAAAAAGTATTTTGATTCCAAGTTTTCCAATTTCTGTATAATATTTAGCGTGCCTTTTCTCTGGTTTCCACCTGCGACTAAATCTTCTTCATTAACCGATTTAACAAAATATTCCCCGCCGTGTGTCCCATTTTCTAACGGTCTTCAAAATGCTGACATCTACCTGAATACAGACGGTCCGATTAACAATACCCTCGATGAAAAAATTCTTCCCGAACATTTCGAGCTATTGCCGAACTCACTTCTTCTACAAATAACGTGGCTACTACGAGATAAACAAGCTAATCTGACCCAATCGAACAATCAGGGATTTCACAACTTAACTCGCTTCACCCCACTTCACTTCCGAGAAAAACGATTGGTGGTTTTATTTTATTTTGATCGCATCTACAGCATTGACATCAGCACAGAACATCCTGACACGATTTATATATTTTTGCGTAAAGGATACGCTAACTGGACGTTTGAAGATTTTAACTCCTTTTTCGGAGCCCACAAGCACATCTTCCTATTTACCAATGACACCTACTTCACATATAATCCCTACAATGGTCTTAGAGAATTTGGACCTGACAAAGGTCCCGCAATAATCGAGAAAAATCACCTTCATTTTCTTTGTAGTTGGGAGAAGGCGATACACTACATTAAATACGTGAAACGTTATCCTGCCATGAAACTGTATTTGGATTTCAGCACATTCGGAAATCTAATAACACGCGACCAAACCAACAATCACAGTCAAAAAATTATCCTATCTGATCCCACATCGCAATTTGTAGACTTGCTGTGTTCCAAATTCAACGCGACTGTTAAACAGTCGTTAATGTATCTTCATCCTTACCAATATCCGTCTATCCTGTCTATGCAAAAATACAGTCCAACTCGAATGCTTTATAAATATCAGCACTACATCAAATCTGAATCACGCTATACATCCGTCTTCATTGAAAGAACCGAAAAGTTTGTTGTTGTCTACTGCGAAAAAAATTTGCAACTCCCCCCACACACTCCCGAGTACTGGCTGGGGCCCCACACGGCCCTCACTTGGATAGGACTATTTGCCGGATTCACTGTAATTGCTACTCTGGTTGGCATTTCAGAACGGAAATGGAATATAGTGGACAGCGTGTTTGAAGTTATTCGGATTTTGTTTAGAGAAAGCATAACTAAATGGGTGGGTAAAGTACACGTCATCATTTCCTTTTGTTGCATTGTAATACACGTGGGGTACGAGGGAGCTTTCACTTCGAAGATGGCAGTGCAACCGGTTCCGTTAGTTGTCAGGGATATCGAAGAGTTGTTAACGAAAGGTTACCAATTTACTCCATCTAGCATGAGTGATGATGTAGGCGAGAGAAGACTGAGAAACTATAACTACGACGGCTACCCCGAGATCTATAAAAGCCGACGTTTTTCTTACTTTCTGGAGGAACATTTTGAAGTGGAAACAATCTTCAAGGAGCGACTGAATTACACTAGAAATGAATACATTGAAGATCGATACGAGTTTACACAAAAATCTGGCGGTTGCGGAAAGACGTTAAAGGATTGTTTACAAAATGTGGAGTATGACTTAGCATCAATAATACTGGAGACGAAAAAAACAGAGATACTCGGGAAATTTGAAAAATTTGTGGAAAACGGAAAATTTTGCCATATTGTGCGAGATGCTGTGTTGGAGGGTCAAGTAGGCTGGCAATTTCGATATCAGTGGCACAGGGAATTTCAACTGATGACTAGACTATTAGCGGAGAATGGGATGCTGGGATGGTGGCGGAAAATAGCTCTATGGTGGAGTGAGTTTATCAAAGCACCAAGACATGCCCTCAGGAAAAGGCAACTGCTACGAAACAATGATACGCAAGGAAGATGGAAACGCTTTAGGCAGAGGATGGAGAGTGGAAAAAATAGAAAAGGATCGGACGTATCAAATTTAAATGCTAAATCGGTCCAATCCCTGAGTCGGTTACGGATGTTGGGCAATGGGATATTCGTCCTGGTAATATACGGCTGGTTGGTGGCGCTCTCGTGTGTAACTTTGGTAATTGAAGCACTCACTAAAATTGTGGGATTTAAAGGAACATTAGGTGAAGGCGAGTGTAGTTTGCTGTGTACAGTAACATTCCGACGGTCCAAGTGAAAGCTGTAGTTGTTGATAATAGAGCGAATGAAAAACAACGAATGTAACGAATATTTGCAAAAAAATCCTTTCTTAATACAAACGGCCGGTTTAAATTGTCCTTAGTTAAAAAGCAACCGACACATCAACGATGTAGTAGAAGCTGCAGGAGGATGGTCATTTGGTGCTTTCTTTTTAGGTTACCCTAGTAAGGATTAGCATGAAAATAACATTAAGCGAATAAATACCATTTCCTACCCCATAAGTTATTCTGGCTCTGCTGTAGAAATGGTAGGCAGTAGTAGTTTTGCAATCCATTTTTACTGGGATATTTACTTACGTACTACTACATTACATTTAAAAGAGCATTTCGAAGGAACGATATTTTAAAAATATTCCACACTGCACTACTCCCACTCGTATGAAACACGAAATTTTAAAAATGTTGTGACAATAGTGGATCATTAATTTTAAATCACTCGTCGTTGATTTGAGCCGTAGGAATTAAACGTCAATGAAATCACAAATAACAATTTTTTTCCCGTCTCCATTATGACCTTTTCGTATTTTAGTATTTCAGCTGATGCTTATTCAAGGTTAAAGTATCACGGGGGATGAGGGGTGTCACTCTCTGTAGTACATAATGGGCCCTCCCCCTTTCTATTCTTTTACGTTAAATCTCTAAATCCTGGGAAGACATGTCCCGCTGGTATCCCTTATAGCCATGATCTATATAATTTATAAATGTATAATGGTTTGTGCAGAGTATATCTGCAAAGACTAATAATAGTGTTAATAATAATAATAAAAAATAAAAAATAATGTTACAACTTCCTGAAATTAAAACGGTTTCTAAACAAAACCAATCTAATATATCACAGTTCTGTAAAAAAATTAATTAATTTAGCATATATATAATTATAGATGTGTAGAACATGTAAAGGAATTAATTAGTTTGGCTTTCATCTTTTATTGATTTAACGATTTGTATAGAGAAAAAACAAAATGTGGCCTATAAATAATACCATAATCCTCCTACTTCCTCTTCTGACTTAATAGGCTTAATTAACACACGACCCCTCTCAAAAATTTATGTTGTCGATTAGATGAACAAAAACCTCATTCATAAATATTTGGAAGGTAATTTATAGTCCATTGATCCGACATAGACTCTGACAAGGAGACAATCATTAGTGTAAGCTAAATGCATAGGAATCCGTCCTTCACCGTTGGACGCATTCTATATTTTATAGCTCATTTTCTACAGAAACGAACGAACTATCCGGATTTAATTTCCGAAGTGAAATTTTCATTGCACCATTATCATTCGGCGGTGGTTAAAACAACTTTTACTTTCTCCGTTATGTACTAGGTATACTTGCATGTACATCTGCATTTAACATTTAATTGCAGCTTTCAATTGCTATAAAATAACTGCGGTGTTTGTTACAGTAATAACAACAAGTAGTGTGTGTGCATCCACTTTTACTCGTATGTCTCGATAACGTCACTACTAAAGTTTTCCAGAGAAGAAAGATTTTAGACAAGTTGATTACGCAATATTGTAACAAAACGGTACTATGCGTCCTGTTGTCGTTACAACTGCGAATGGTGCACAACGTTGATGGTAATGTTGTGATGAGTGTGTTCTTTTGTTCTTGCCTCTCCTCTGGAATGTCAAGTGCACCTGTGCTGTTCTAAAAGCAATGTCAATGTGGAATGCCATAAAAATAAACTGCTTCGAGCAGACTTCCATTTCTATTGAAAGTTACGTGAAAGTCTGCAAGTGCCAGCGTTCTTAAAAGGAGATAGCAGCTCTAGCTCTGGTCGGTTCAGTGGGTAAATTGTTTTCTGTGAAGCTTTCACTTAACCCAAGTATTCCGAGAAAGCTAAAATAATGCTGATATTTCCTCATCGAACTAAATAGGTAGCGCTGCTGTATATCAACACCAAAATAAAATGACAGATGTAAATTGTTTCTTGCGGTATTGAGGTTACCTATAGTAGACAGACCGGATGAGGGGAACAATTTCCCAACTTCAAGTATTGGTCATTGGTCTTTTTATATTAGAAGGATGCGGACAATGAGGAGGAAAAGGGACCCTAATGTAATACATGATATAATTCTTCCCCCTGTCCCTCCAGTTCCGACAAACCTGACAAACAGCATAAGGGACCCGGTGTGCAGACCAACGTAGTTGTATTGATGAACTAGAATCGATTATGAACGGCAATCGGCAATGTTATGCAAGCAGCTTTGTAGGTAAAACCACCAAGCCACACAAAAAGGGTGAGACCGCCCACAGCGCATTTCATTATTTAGAAATTGCAACGGAAATTATATGCCCCTCATGTCGTACATGCAGATGGGTAAGGTTTACCAATGTTTTATGAATACCTACTAGTTGATTTTATAATGTACTCACATACATCACATATAGCATTTACTTCAAACAACATTCACTATAAGTGGATGCGCCAGTACAATGTATATTTTTCTTTCATTCAGCCATTCTGCTTTCCCTTTTGATAGTAAACCCTTTTGATCCCGTGGTATTACCAAACCAGCTGTCGTACGCTTAAGATTTCCTACTACATCGACATCGTCATCATGATGCTTAACATGATCCTTATAATTCACCTCCCACGCTTTGTGCACTTTTCAAATATTTATAATAAATAATAAAAAAGCTAAACATGAAAGAATGTCAGGGACCTATACTATCACCAATCTTCATTTCTCCGTCCGTATTATTTCACTTATATCTAGTCATAGTCGTAATCATATAGTCATAAGAAGGGAGCTAACTATTTTTAATGCGGGGAAATGCATATGCACTTGCACTTTAAAAATAAAGAATGCAAACTGAAGACACAATAATGGTGAAACGACCCCCGATGCAATTTTCCTGGAAATGTATAAAAACAAAGGCATATCTGCCGCCAATATTCCGTTGAAGTTTTTCATAAGGAAGAACTTTCATAATATCATTTACTACTTCGATGTTACTTTTCTGTGAACTTTCACCTATCTTTACAACTAGAGAAGGATACTACGACAGAATGCCTAATTACAAAATGTCCTACTTTGATGTAGTCAAATTTACTTTCTCTTTTTACCCCATGCAACAGCAGCAATCGGGTAAGCATTCAATTTTCTGTGTGTTGCTTTGTTTTATCATTTTTGTGCTCCAACTTTTGGGTTTCCATGGTTACACCAAAGCAATTTTCCTACATTTCATTGACACTTTTTCCCGTTGCTGCTATTGTTGCATTGTAGTCAATCTACGATTAATATCACAGTTGCCAATCTGCCAGACGACACGTTAGCTTTCAAAATAACCCACGCCTTTCCCTGGTATTCTGTGTTTATATCGCCCTTTGTAAAAAGTGCTCACTGCATTTTTATCTCTGCAAAGGAAAAACTGCAGGGAGGGCAGATTGCATGCAAAACATTAAAATAAAATAGTCTACATGGAATGCATAATGGAATGACACAAGCTGCAGCCTGCAGTTCTTTCTCTTTATCCTCTCTTCTGGGGCCTGGTGACTGTCCTTGTGTAATCCTTCATGAATTGAAAATAAAGCCGTGTCTTTCTAACAAGAAACTGATCCCTGGGATACAATGTCCTGTTGTTTTGTATTCTATTTGATGTATGTGTTCAAAGCGTAAAATACATGAATGCGTTTTCCTCGGAGAGGACTTGCTTACAAATTGTATCCCTTTCACTTTATGCCTCTCAAGTACAAACTAATGCGCTTTTAGAGTCAGAGGAGCGTCCTAGGCCACACGATACTTACAAAGAAAGTCAAACAGCTCAGCAGTTTCCAGATGAGAAAGTCAACGTGTTTCAATGATATCACAAATTCCCATTTGTTCCCCAAATCGGTAAATATTGCTTTACCAAAAAGTAAGCATGGGAGATTAGCGATGCAATCTAAAAACGGATTTCTTCGAAATGGATAGATTAGTATATATGTTCGGTATAATTCAAGTCATACTAAATGCACTCCTAAAAATTTACAGTTATTTTTAAATGCGTTGATAATAGATAATGTTGCCTCGGATTTTTATGTTGCAAAATCGATTTCCTCCAAACATGTTAACAACCGTCCTTTCAAGTACCATAAAAATTATTTGTGAGTATTCCAACGTTTAAGGATCGCCCCATTTGGACGTTTTGGGTTGAATGAACGTGTTCTGTCACAATCACAAAAGCGGAAGTTTTATTTCACAACCGTCAATCCTGTTCTGGCGTTACACGCAGTATATGTACAGATTTAGGTCTCAAAAACGAAACTTTCTTTACATTCTGGTGTAGTGCTAACTCCCTCTCTACTAATCCTCCATACAAATTTTTTTGCTAGCAGATGCCGGATACTACAGCAGAAACTAAATACATAAAATTGCACCCAGAAAACTACGGTACTCCTGTATCAGACATGCTGTAAAAACCTTCATTTCTCCCTAAACACGTTAATATTATCTCAATCATATCTGTCATTAATACGTGCGTTTCATTCAGCATTCCTGTTTTTATGTTCTCTGTCTAGTGTCTAACCCACAGGATACTAATTTCCTGATGTGTGTAGCGAGTACCGTTCCCATTGAGAACAAAATGTTATAATGTTAATAATCCCACTAAAAAGTGAAAAACCCAAATAAAGGCTACCCTTGACAGGTAGTAAAAACCGTTGCCGTTTTTACTCCTTTGAATACAACTTGGTGAAAATAAAGCCCGAAAAAAATCTTTTCCCTTTTTGGTCCCCGTGGCTGCGAGCTTTTTGACAGGGATGACACATCAAAAGGAAACGGGGAAAGAGTACAGGGCAAGTGTGTATAATAAAATAAAGCAACTTTGAAAGCAGGTGCAGTCAATGTGTACATGGGTATTCATCACTATACAAGTCTATTTGTACTTCCCATCTGGAGCTTATGTAGTGACCAGACACAACCCCAGTTATAATGTACTCTGTACAAAGCGGTTGTGTAGGTAACCGTCGTCAACTGTTCATAAATTTGCTTTTCATGCCGTTCGTTATACATACAGTTAATACAAACATACATCCGCGAATTTTTGAAGCAAAACTAATTGCTCTTTGAGGTCGTCATAGAACCGAAAGAATGTTGACACACGCATAAAATACGGCCATTTCAAAAGGACGTCCCGCCTCGAATAAATCTCCCAGTTTATATCCCTCGACTTACAACCAAATATTAAGCATACAACATTGTTCTCTCAGATTTTTAAGAGTTCTTTGAAAATCATCATCCTTTGGAATTACTCCTACTACTATTCGGCTAAAACCCCATTTTCTTCTTCAGAGAACCCGGCAACAATTTCAAAGGTTTTCTAAGTATCCCTGCTGCGGAATTCCATTAGAAAACTGGAAAGTGGGTAAAAAAATGTATTGCGTTTATACTAAATGTGTGTCCTTTTTTGGGAGACCGGAGGCAGCCTAGTGTCAGTGGCATCGATTTCACGGACATTTTTCCAACTTTTTATTGCGAGCCTTGATTTATTGTTATTATGTTGGGCTCTTAAGCTGAATGATGAACCCCAATGTAATGTGGGTTTGTGGAGGCGCACATTTCCCATGTCCCATTGACTAGTGACAGTGATCATAAATCTGCATTGATCTATGTGGAACAATGGGTGTATTGAGGAGAGAGAGAGAGCATATATAAGGGAGCTCCGTCGGTAGATTGGACTCTCCCATTAGATCAACTCTGACAAAGGCACAAACATTTATGGACTTTTCTCCCAGGACAGTGTCCACCCATGTCGCTTGCTCCCCCCTCCCGACGGTTTTTAGTTACCAGCTTGCTGGGTCAAAGCTTTGTCTTTAATGGGCTGAGCTGTTGTGAAAGAGTAAAAAATCGTTCCTTTTAATCTCACAACAAAAGAAGGTAAAAACAAAAAAAAGGGCTGGGTGGTAAATCTACGGCGTTTGGGATTCTGATGGAGAAATATCCTGTACAAGGAGCTATACATCACGTTATCTTTAACCAGCATCATCATCATCGCTATAAATAGTCCGTAAAACAATTGTCCCATTTTTATCACACCAACCAAAGTCTGCCTTCACCTGACTTCTTTTAGTTTTTCCATTTGGTGAAATTCAACCATTTCAAATCTGGCGCAATTCGCTTTCCATAAGCTACCAAAATCTGTACAAATAAAATTAGGCGCTTAGATTATTTAGTGTCGCATTTTTTCCGCCGCTGCACATAAAAACCCTTAAAACTGGGTGCATATTCACTTTCCCCAAACTTCCAAATTTATCACTTTACCCGCCACCATAAATAAGTGGTATCTCATTTAATGGTCATTTACTGGCTTCCCTAGCTAAACCATGTGTGTGTGTGTGCCGCCGCCCCACTTTTTTTCTCCGTACCCCCACATATATATTCCATTCCATTAAAAAATAATAATAATTCGTTCCACTTCATAAACTCCACATTCCGTCTCTACACAGATAATCTCGTCATGCTTTACTCTAATCATCCGTATCCGTAAATGTTATTCTTTCTCCCTTTTCACTTTCTCTCTCTCCCCTCGTCCTTTTGATCGCTCCGGTCAACACGCCCCTTAAGACAACGAAAACTTTGATGGTCTTTGATAAATCCACACACACCCAACACCCTCCGCCGTTCATATGATGGCGGAAAAATAAAGTGAAAATGACAGATTATCTTGAAGAATAATAACGACGGTTTCCCCACAATATAAATGGACAGCCTAGACCTGTGTGTGGACACATTAAGTTTCCCTCAAACTGTATTCATTTCCTCTCTTTCATAGCCTTTGTCAAATTGTTCATCATCCGTCTCGCGGGTCTCAACCAAAGGAAAACTTTTCACGCCAGAGCCCTCTTTCTCTCTCTCTCGCAAGAAAATTTCTCTTGTATTCTCTCCAAACAGGATCTGTTTTGCGTGTCGCCTTGTCTTACCCTACCTTTCCGTTACTTGACAGTATGCACGGGAGAAAGCAAAAAAAGGACCAGAAAAGATACTAAAATTCCTTTTGTTCTTCTCCCTTTTCCGACGACGGCGATAGTTCGGATCATAATCACATATGCACGGCGGTATGTATCTACTATTTACATAGCATTCTAAGTATCTTCAAGTAGTAGTAGTGATTCGGGGATGAGTTTATATCGTCATTTCATTTCCTCATAAACTCTCTCTAAAACCCACCAAACTAGCTCGATGTCTCCTCGAATGCAGTAGTGTGCTGACTCTTAATTAATTTTGAAAATCCTCCTTTTCCTTCCTTCTCCTTGTGTGGTACCTCCACAACTACACACACTGTATGTATATAAGAGAGTGAGTTATGTACCCTTTCCCTTGCCGTATCATCCATAATAGGACACATAGAAATTAGGAGTTTGAAAGTGTGTGTCTGTGTATGAGTGCTGAAGACAAGTTAACTAAAGAAAATAAAAGGAATGCGTGTGATGTAATGCGGTGTGATGATGATGGTGGTGGTTGCTGTGTAATAGCGGCAGAGCACACACAGCAAGCACAATTGTAAAAAAGGAAGAGAAAGTTGAGAGGGAGAAGAGAGAGAGAATACTTTGACAAAGACAACGAACCAAACCAACCGCATATCCACACAAGGCAGACACGGAAATCATTTATTTACTTTATGGGATTCATTCTCTGCAGTGACGACGACGACGCCGACGATGACGGTTCTATACTATTACTACTACTGCTACTCCTGATGGGGATGATGATGATGCTGCTGATGGTAGAGCGGTGGTTGAGGCTAATGAATAGTCTGGCATAATAGTAGTACATGTTCTGAAATAATGAAGTGATCCTCCTCTTCCTCCTTTTCGGTGTCGCTTCTCGTTACGTTTTTTCTTTCCTTTCACAACCTTTCTCTTTCCCCGGAAAATTTATGGAATATAACAACAAGACGGTATGTATGGAACTTGTTGTACAAACCTGGGCATTTATTATTGTGAGTGCATAGCAAGTTTTGTTTTATTATTCTCATTGAAATGTTTCAACTTGACTCTGCTTGAGTAATCAATTAGTGGTGCCACAAGAAGAGTAGTGCAAACCCGTCTTTCTATCTCTCTCTCTCTGGTGTCCTTTTAAATTGCCGAAATATTTGTTGTCCTGTGTAAAGCATCAATCATGGAGGGGTTTCTGAGAACGTCTGACAATACCCCGGAACGAGGATGAAACGATGATGACATCAAATTCCATTATAAGTTTTCCCAGCAAATCATTTTTGCGTCTGGAAAGTTTTCTCCGGGTGTCAGTAGAGTTGCTACAGAATGGCGGGATGCAAAGTGGAACTAAGGGAGAATTCAAAACTCTTTTCAA
Organism: Callyntrura sp. NNG-2020; assembly: GCA_027744055.1. Lineage (NCBI taxonomy): Eukaryota > Metazoa > Arthropoda > Collembola > Entomobryomorpha > Paronellidae > Callyntrura > Callyntrura sp. NNG-2020. The sequence continues at coordinate 3,892 of JAHZNE010000999.1, read as the reverse complement.
CCAGACTCATTGTCAGAAATGTTCACAATGAATAGAAAATAGAAAGTTTTGTGTTAATATTTCCTCTAAAAGCAGGGTCACCGGAATCGGGGTTGGCAGTTGCAAGCACCCCCCCCCAAGTTAAACATGTGACAATATGTGATAGCACGGGTGATGGTCTTGCTTTATTAAAAATGTGAATGCCCCCTTTTCCGGAGTCCCTGTATAAAAGTAATCGATGGCAGGTATATAACACCACATCAGCATACATATAAATCAATTTATAAACATTGCCGAAAAATGTTTGTTCAACTGTAACTTTCAAAACACGCACACTTGTTCCGATGATAGAGAGATTGATGATTCCCAACTCCATTTTCAAGGTTCACGATCTTTTCGCAAAGAGCATCATGACATGTCATGGTTCTCATTAAGTTGTCAGTGTCTTTTGTTACTTCTGGGTTTATCGTATTCTGTGTTCCAACCAATTCCCCATAATAAGAGTGATTGTCAATTAATTTTGCGTCGACATTTATCCATGTCAGTGCGGAGGAAACGCAAACGATATGCAAGTTTGGGTCGGCATGGTAGGGGGAATCTGTGGCAATTAAATAGCGATACCTAATTTGCGTCAATGTTAAATAGAGTAACGTTGAGGGAGTAACGGGTCGAAAAATCTTCCCGAAGAAAATAACTTGTTGATGATGATGACGCACTGACAAGTTTGACAGGAACGAACAAATTGTATACAAAACAAACATCTTCTCCTGTTCCACCTGCCCTCCTTCTTGTTTCAGGCTTAAAATTGGCATTTAGTTCTTAGATTTGAGAGAAACAAAGCGTAATGCAATTAAACTTTCTCCTTTTCTGGTACACCTGCTTTTACTTTTTCTCTAACTTTTATTCCCAAGGGAAAATCTGACGGTAATTCAACTACAACCCCAGAAGGTATACACTGATTGTGAGCTCGATGGCCAATTTTCTTCTTGTGATACCCTGCATATGTACAACTTATCTTTTTGCCTCTCTCCCTTTCTATCATAAAATTATTAGCTTTTTACTTATTGTTAGTTCGATAGAATAATGTATATAAGGCTGTCAGGCACATGAATCCTAATGAAGTCTCCCATAGTTCTGGGAAGCCTTCATAAAAGTTTTTTCTTCTTCGCACGCAAACTGCAAAAACATTGAAATGCCCTGGAAAACGTAACTAACCTCTCATCTAAAACATGTCTAAACGCTTTTTACCAAATTTTATTTTGTGTTTTTTAGTTCTCAGATCACTCTCCAAATTACTGTAGAGATGAAAACTTTCACTTACACAAGATACTTCATTTTATTCTAACAACGCTCAAAACTAAACCTTATTGTTTCACAGGGTCCGCGGAACAGGGGGACACAGGTGGTTAAATCCTACTGTATAATAGTCCCCTCTCTCTTTCCTACTCTTCTAATATTAAAAGGTCTAATATTGTAGGATTACCTCCCCCCGTCCCCCCATTCCACTGACCATGTTGCTTCTTACAAAAACCGCTTTGAAGATTCTTCTTTATAGGGGGAGTGTTGCTTATACAGAGAAAGCCAGGTTCGGGTAAATTAAAATGCAGAAAGCTTCTTATTAACTTTCATTGGCTTCTGTGGAGTACGTGAATCTCTATACCTAACTACATTTAATATTTCCCGCCATTCATTTCCAGTCTAAAGACTCCATTATACTATGACGGTATAGTTACCTATATAGTGTGATCCTTGTAAGTGTGTGCATTTAATGTAGCAGATAGTAGCAGCTGCAGTAAATTTACTTACTCCAGCACATTACATTTCAAACATTTCACTTTCCCCGACTTTTTCAATCGGAAAGTTGTAGCAAAGTACAAACTATCTGCTTTACTCATTAGATAATTATATTAAATGACAATAATGAATAGCTCCGCATTATCTCCTCACACGTTGCAAAAAGAAATCTTGTAGAAAAAGTTAGCATTTCCCCCACTGTCGCATGTGTGTACTAAAATGTGATTTTCTTTTCATTCAACCTTTGTTTTTGTTCCCCTCTTTTTTTATTCACCCTTTCAACTTTTATATTTCTTGTTTTGCAACCTTACTCAAGTTAAACTTTTCGAAGAAAGAGGGCTACGACTACGACTACTAATACTACCCACTACTACGAAGGCGGCCCATTTCAGCGAGGGAACCAACTTCGCCTGAAACACCACTTCATAATGATTATAACAGGAATGACGACAAGTCTTATTATATATTACGTTTCACACTGGGCTGAAGCGAGAAAAAATGGAAAAGTTTGTGGTTATGCGGAGTTGACCTAAAAAGTGAGAGAGAGAAAGAGAGGCGGTAAAGATGAGTGTTAAGCGCAACGGCGGTGTTAAATGGAAGAAAGAGAGATAAAAATAGTGTAAAGAAAAGTTTTGATGTGATGATGGTCACCAGCGATAATATTTCCGCTGCGTGAAAAAAATAAAGCTGTGACGCCGTTCCAAACGCATCATTACTTACCTCTGTAAAATGTGCTTTAAGCCTATTTAGTTTCAGGACTTCACATTTTATTTCCTTTTTTTGGCCTGTCTATTATTTTGAGAGAAAAAGTAGCAATTTCCATTTTTTGGGGTGTCGCGTCGCCTTTCCAACATATCATGTCGTGTCATAAACGCACTTGTGTCGTTACAATATTACTTCATGACAACTATTGTAGTGGGGGTGGAAACGAACTCTAGTGAAGGTCATGGCGAGGGGCTTCATTAGCATAACAAGTCGAATATACAAGCATCAATTAAACTAACTCCCCCTAGTGGTGTCATTTTATTAAATATTAATTATTTACCATGTTTGTATAATTAAACGATTGTGGTGGTTCATATTGCATAAACTACATAAATACCATTTGCTCATCCATCCAAGCAGCCTTGCGCTAAATTTAGAACACAAATCCAGGATTTCGCCTGTTCCCGAAATTCTCATTTATATTTTCCTGGGATTAACCAAGTTTGGAAGAATAATCCTCAACCAACAAGAAAATCGTGTATATGAAAGGTCCCCAAACAATGATGATGAACCCTCTAGATATCTGTATGCATTTTTGGCTACCGCCACCCATCCCCTCCTCACCACCTCTATTATCTTCCCCATATTTGCTTAATACTAATGGATAATGGGAAAAGAAAATAGGATTAAGCTGGCGGGGAAGAAACCAAGAGAGCGAAAAAAAATATTTGGCGCATAACCTAGCCCAAACGCAAACAATGCTGTGTCTTCCGCCTTTATTTTTAACAAAAAGTGATAGTGATATCATTTTGGGTATCACACTTTGCGATCAGGATGTTGAAAAAGGCATTTCCAGCTCATTACAAATAACTACCTCAGAGTCACGCTCTAGACTAATCCATATGATAAAAGAAATCGCGTGCTAAGCTCTTAAACAACTTTACAAAGTACCTAAAAATTTTACAAAAACTCCTTTCTTCCCCGTTGCACACTACGCGTCATCCGAGCAGCTTGTATTGTCTTATCTTACTCTCCCTCTCTCTCTTTCTTTTTTTACCGCCAACCTTGATGCACTTGAATATTACACAATTTTTATACTCATCTCTTCTCCCATTAGAGGGAGATGTTATAAGTGCCTCTCAGAAAGGCAATGAAGTGACCTCCGCGGTAAAATAGAAAATAATAGCAATAATATGAAACGTGTTACCCCAACGGGATATTTTGCTGCTTCTGGTGCAACTTCTAATTTACTTTTTCTTCTCCTCTCGCCTCACAAGCTATTCATGATGATGGTGATGATGATGACGTAATAAAAACGAGCTCCTCTCTCTCTCCTCTACCAACAGAAACAATAGGAACAACACACACACTTGACACAACTTTATCCAAAAAAGTGCGTACTATTCCTCTCTCT
>JAHZNE010000998.1:0-22586 GCA_027744055.1 Callyntrura sp. NNG-2020 | reverse complement strand
TGTGTAACGTGCATTTCACCAGCCAGTGGAAATCTCATCAACGCAAGTCTTTCATAAAATGTGTGTAGGCAACCAGATACCACTTATTTCCCTCATATTCTTACAAAGCTTCACGAGTTGAAGAGTCGCAGTCTGGCAGACGAGCAGTATAGTTTTTTTCTCACTCGAAACAGGCGAAGAGAGACCCCAACGAGCTGTATGAGTGTATATATGTGTGCCTTTATTATCGTAAAGTAGCCGTATGATGTCGTATAAAAATATTTTCTTGTCAAGCGATTGCGTAGTTTCAAAACAATCTGCCGTAGTGCGCAACTCTACCAGATTTTCTTGATTTTTGATTTTTCGCAGGAAAAAAAACTTGACAAAATGTATGTGTCTTCTATGATAACCACCACATATGTAGGATGAGAAGAGAGTTTTGCAATTATTTTTTATTGTTCACATTATTACACATTTATTGGCTGGACAATAACAAAGGATTATACAGGGTATTGCGATAATATATAAGTATTACGATCACATACAGTCAACTAACATCCTCATCATCGCTATCATAAAGCAATATGACAGATGCCACTAAAAGTTAAACATATTTTGTGGTGATGGTTGTTGTGGTGGTGCAAGAAAGAAGATTATAATAAGTAGAGAGAGAGAGAGAGAAATAAAGATCGGTAAAAGAAAGAGAGACGTTGAAGCAATAAAGCTCCAACAAAAATTATACGCACACAAAGAAACGAGAAAAGGAGTCAGAGAGAGAGAGAGAGAGAGAGAGAGAGAGAGAGAGAGAGAGAGAGAGAGAGAGAGACCATGTCTGTGAGCATGTTTTAATCTGGTAAATTGCAAGTAAGTAATGCTCACCGCGGGAGAAGAGCTGTGAATTCGACAACTGACGGATAATTCGTTAAGTGTGATGATGAAGTCGCTTTTTTCTCTATCTCTCTCTCTCTGTCTCTCTGTGTATGTATATAGATGATAAAGGCAAACGATATTGTCGATAAGAAAAAGGAAAAAAAAGCAGCAAGTGTGACTATACAAAATCCTTTTTTTGCATTTTAATGCTTTTATAAAAAAAAAATATCATAACAAGGAGATATAGCACTTGGCGCACAAATTCTCAGCCAGTCTTTGTGTGTGTATACGGGTGTTGTATAAAATAAATATACAAAGACATCTCTCGCTCATTATTATTTGCACACACACACACATACATATATATTTTTTAATCTTTACCAACAACACATCACCGCGTAATCTTCATGTCATTGTAATTTAAGAACCCGTAAATCAAACAACTTCTCACTTTGCTTTTGCAAAATCTCTTGCTGCTGTTGCGTATATTTTTTTTTGTGTGAGGCATGGCATTCCTTACAACTTATAACAGCAGCAGCAGCAGCAGCAGTAGTAAGGCAGAGAATGACAGAGAGGAGACGTGGAGAGAAAGAAAATTGTGGAAAAATCCTTCTCCTTATTTCGTCGTAGGGGGAGAGTGTGAAAAGGAGCATGTTGGTAGGTACACAGCACAAAATAATAATGGCCATGTAATGCAAGCACCTTGTTTTCTGTATTATTTCCTCTTTTATTGAAGATTTCAAGTAAAGCTGGCATGAAAGGTGATAGTAGTAGTAGTAGTAGTAGGGGTACATGTGAATTGCGCCTATTGTGACGGTTGATAGTCCCTCGTTTCGTTTACAAAGTGAGTCCTGTGAAAAATGATAAAAGGTACGGCGTAAATGTGTGCTATGTAAATAAAAAAGAGAGGAGCCTTGTTTATTTAGCAAAATGCAGAAAGATGTGTAGGTACATACACACTTTCAGATAACCTATTAAGTAAGGCTAAACTGCAAATCTAGGAAGAGAGAGAGAGAGAGAGAGAGAGAGAGAATGTGTGTGTGTAAAAAAATGCAAAGCTGCCGTTGGTGGTAAAGGTTTTATATTGCCAGATGCAATCGTCAGATTTGATTGTGATGCTTCTCGGGTTTTATTCGTTGGTGGGAAGCATGTGCGTGATGTACAGACCTCGGGAGAGAGAGAGAGAGAGAGAGAGAGAGAGAGAGAGAGAGAGAGACTAGGAGCCGGTAAAGTGCACAAAAGATTAGATAGGATATATTGCAAAAAGAAAAATCTTTTTTAAATAGAGAGAGAGAGAGAGAGAGAGAGAGACATGGATAAAAATCTGCTACTGCTGCTGCGGCTGCTGCAACTAGTAGTGCACGGCTACTGCTTTTAGGTATAAATAACCTACTTGGCAATAATTTATTTTGCCTTTTATCAGACGTTTTTCGAGCGAGTTTTTTTCTAAACGACACTTATCAAGCGGTAACTTGAGCCATTTTTGCAGAAAATTACTATATTGGCACTTTTATGTGTTTGTGGATTTTATTTGCTTGCATTTTACACACAACTGCCATCCATTATGGAGGGGAGCCAATGCCAAGTTTTTTTGGGGTTCAAATCAGAGTGGTATCATCATCATCATCATTCAAGTTGCAAATTGCCGAGGTACAAGGACAAGGGTGCATTATCGCTACTACCAACAACTGCGATATTTTTTTACGCCTAAAAACTGGCAATTGAAGGAGGTATCTTAAGTAAAGCATTTATGACGTAAAATGGGGGGTAATTATTATTTTTTTTGGTGTGTGTAAGAAAATTAGAATCATGCCACGTATCAGCGAAAAATGATGGCAATTATGAAATTAATTTTGTTGAAAGATTCACGACTTTTTAAGAATCCCAAAATACGCGTCATCCTACCAGTCTCGTATTGACAAGTAACTTCTCCATTAGATTATCTTAAAATGTTGTTTCATTTTTTATTATTATTTTGAGCTTGAGCATGATGATGATATCAATACAATTCCCCTGAAAAAAAATCTTTCCCTAAAACAAAAGAAAAATGACTGGACATGAACGTTTTACAGAAAAAAATACTCTCATCTTCTTTTGGGACGCCTGATATCATCATGACATGTCTGCCGTAAAATTTGGTTTATCGGAACACGTAATATTTGGAGGATTTTGTGGTTTTGTTATATAAGGAAGTTTTTGTTGTTGTACGGCCTTACGTGTGCGTTGTTAGCGAGATGAAGTAAGCCAGCCCAGAGGTACCATCGGGCTTGCCAGATGAAACTGCGTGTGTAAAGAAGATGGAGGCATATATACCAAACACGTCGTTATAGAGGTATATAGTAGGTACCCCCGAACGACTTATAAGTCTTTCTCGTACACAGGCACAATCTCTGTACAGAAGATTGTGTGTTCACAAAACGCATCATCGCTGTTCAGCAAAATGCCTCAAGGCTGAAATTCCTCAAGAAACCTGTGTGTACTACGACGACGACGACGAGGCAAAGAATCCGTCGTCGTCATCATCCTCCTCATTGTCCTAGTGTTATCGAGGAACTCGGAAAAGTAAGATTTCAAAAAGACGGCTGCAGTGTATCTAGCATGGGGCCGCTTTTACATTTCCTTTAAGGCGATTCCCTTTTAAAACCTTTTTTCAGGCCTTTCTTGCATTGACTCTCTCTCTCCCTCTTTCTCGCTCTCTGGTTGTATTCATGCGACAGCCTGCGTTTGCGTACACCTTCGTAAGAACCCAGCAATCCTGTTGCGCTGGGCTCTCTTTTGTGCATTCTCAGATACGCACAAAACGAGAAATCTTTTACTCTCTTCCTTCCCCCCTTGACAATGCACACAATTAACACCGTACATGTACGCCATAACCATTAAACTGCTCGGCACATGATTCCTTATAATAACTTTTCTAGTTGATTTCGCTCTTGTGTGTACTCCTTATATATGGGCTATGTTCAAGTTGTATGTGTGCATGTATTGCGTACCATCTTTTTCAGCAGCAGCGCAGAGACAATATAAATATGTATTTAAACAGGCGTAATAATAATAATATACGTACGACGACAGGCCCCATAAATGTTGAAACTGCAATACGCGAACTACGTAGAAGTAGTGTGTGCAGTTTAGTCAGCGCGGATAACCCAGTGCTGCTGTTAAATTACCATTAAAAGCTGACGAAAATTTCACAATTCGAAAATGCAATTTGAGAACGCATATTTTGGTGTGTGCAGGAGAGAACTGCTGCTGCTGCTGCTGCTGCTCTAGTGGAGTATTGTTTTTCCTTTAAAATCTCCAACCATAAAGTTCGATGGTGGCAGAGAAGGAACCCTTTTACTCTGGTCTTACCTGTTTTACCTTACGAGGACGAGGATGACGAAGAGGCGACTATTAAACCACAGGGAAAGCATTTGAAAGCCAGAGTTGTATTGTGTGTGTACATGCCCAACTAAACTGCTTGGTTTTATGATGATGACGAGATGATGATGATGATGATGATGATCCTCGAAGAATCTCAGATTTTTTGTTTACACGCGTATATATACCGTGGATACGTGCAGTCCCACCAGTACTTTATCTTGAGGAGCTACACACACACACACCTTATCTTAAAGATGTAAAGAGGAAAACTTATGAGGGCAATATAGCCTCTATAGTGTTAAGCTCCACCCTCAAATGGCCACTCTATGAAACAGTTGACATCAGCTTACAACCCTTATCATCTTTTATATATTATTATGCGGTTTCTTGCCTCACTTCCTACTATTTACTACTACACACACACACACACACACACTTTTTTTACCTGGTCTACTTTACTTGAGTCATAAGGCCTGTGGAATGCCCAAGTTAAGCTTGAACGTGTACGTATCTAGAGAGGAGCATCATACACGAAATCAGTTTACAGGGAGGGATTGGAACGGCAGGCATTCTTGCTTGTTTTAATGATTTTTATTTTGATTGTCTTTCTATTACGCTACTCATAAAGGTACTTAAGCCAGCGTGAATAATAACAATAATAATATTAATGGGCAGCCACAGACATGGTAGTTTCTTGTCGACCCGCATCATCCTCATCGTCGTCGTCCTCCTAGCTGGGCTATGGTGGTGACGACGGAATAGATTCCTTGTGTGATCCTTCCCTGTAAGACTCAAACTTCAAAAGGAAAATGACACCAGCAGACTACTGTTAACAATATGGAGTGATAACAAAAGCGAAATTCTTTTTTACGAGTACTAACGTGATATTGCTCGGTGGAGCATAAAAAAAGTCTTTGCCCATTTTCCTTATGACTATCTCTCCTCATGCCAATTTTTATCACCACCGTCATCATCATCATCGGCGCAGACGAGAGAGAGAGAGAAAAAAAAATGTGCTATTACCTTTGCATATTTTTTGGTGAGCAGTTAGTTACAAGAAAAGGCATTGTTTTGATGGGCTATTGAGAAGAATGGTGGTGTGTGTAGCAGGAGCGATGCTGGCAGTGTCCGTAAAGGTATGAGAACCAAAGTGTGAAAAGATGCCAATATATTAATGTCTTGCTTGATACAAGTGGGATAACCTTGGGGGAGAGAGAGAGAGAGAGAGAGAGAGATGCTGCGAAGACGTAGTAGCAGCAAGCAACCAAGCAAGAGGGGGGGGAATTTACATGCACACGATACAGACACTGGTTCTCTGGTGTCTCTATGCCTTCTCCTCTCAACATGCAACTTACTTAGCAAGAGATGCTTTGTTGACGAAAGAGCAAAAAGGCTTTTTTTTGTTCGCTGCAGGTTTTTCTGCCTTCTTCGTGAAGGTAGACAGGTATGACGAAGAGCATATGCGCGTATAATATATTATACAATCAACAGGTATCCCAGGTGTGGGGAGCCGTGATCATGTTTGTCGTCGGAGAGGAGATGGTGTGCCTGTGAGTGTGTGTGTGTGTGTGTATGTGTATACATACCGAAGGAGCACATTGGTAATGTATGTATGTATATTTATTCTAAGAACAATTTAAACTTGTGTGAGAGAGTGTGTGATGTTGTACAAGCGTGGATAAACGTGTGTATTTCACATTTTACATTGTTGTTGCAGTAGTAGTAATAGTAAATGAGGATGATAAGCAGAATGGTTACGTATTGTTGTAACAACAGCAGCAGGAGCAGCAGCAGCAGCAGCGGTATGATGGCATTTGGGTTTACAATAAAATAATAATAATAATAATAATAATAATAATAATAATAATAAGGTAGTAAAATGAAGAGTGCGAGCGAGAGTACAACTCCAGAGAGAAGAGAAGGGTCGACTCCTCGCTCTCAAAAATCTCTGTTGTGGAAAGGTATGCGTATTACTCTTTCTATGTAGGTAGAGATGATGATATGCATGTATCTATTTAACGTGGTGATTTTTTGTGTGATTGAGTCTCTTCTCTCTGTATTCACCCTCCTCCCCGTCGTCCACAACAATATAATGAGGGGCAGACGAGAAAAAAGCAAGAAAATAAACATGAGGACTATAACCATGCTAGAATGTATATACACCTTGATGCGTGTTATTCAGGTTGATTTGGTTGCTGTATAGGAGATGTTAGTAGCCGTAGTAGTAGTAGTAGTTGTTGTAGTAATAGTAGTCGTGGTGGCTCACACACACACACAACACACAGGTAAATTGGAGGATAGGTAAAAACGGTGGTGGATACGCGACGCAAAGTACACGAGAGGAGATACACCATTCCTCCCAACAATCAAATATTCAGTATCCAGTAAACAGTGGTCAGGTAATCATCAAGAGGATCATTGTCGTTCTTTTTATTGGATCTTTGTGTGACGGTTGCTTGAATGCAGTTTGGGATCTGCAAAAAGCAAAAAAAAGAAACATTTTTTGAACCGGGAGGGATGATAGCGGTGACATTGTTGTTTGTGGTGTGATTCCGATACTGATTGAGGACGACAAGGGAGTTTATTTGGAAATATTTTGGTGTCATCCCGCATTGTAGAGAGAACAGAGGGGATTTTTGTCAGGCTTGTGGTTAGTGACGAGGAGATAAGGCGATAGTGGGATACATTGTCCGCGGTCCTTTATTTACTTATGTTAATTGCCGTTTCTCATACTTCTGCCCCATTTACAACTTGATTGGAGTTTTACGCTATATTTGCCTAAGCCAAATCCTGAGTACACACCGTAAAGTATGGAAATTGAGGGAACCCTATTGGTCCAAAGTGGTAGCGTGGACAGGGAGTCTAAACTGTATCACGGTTAGTGGGACGGAGGGCAAAATAATAAACAAGTACCTCGAAAGTGAATTTTGACGATAAGGACGTTACCACTAGCTGGTTGACAGGCTCTGTGGCTCTGGCCTGCCAGCGTTGTTAGTACGGAGTTTTACTGATTTGGGATGATGGACAAGAAAAACACAATATAAGTCACAAGTGTGATGATGATGATGATGATGTGTGACTACAACTTGCTGATAAGTCAAGGAGAGCGAGAGATAAAGCGAAATCGGGATACCAAATGCGCCGCAGCATTTTCCTGGGTCTCAGATTGAAGCTGCTGCAGCTGCAAAAATTGTTGGATTTAAAAAGGAGACCGATATTGCTTCTGCCGACGCTTCAGATGGAACCATGATATTCCTGGGGGTTTCACGGCATAAAAAACGGTAGCATTGACTCCTTCCTTCTTCCGCGAGAGAAGGGAACAACAACAACAACAACGACGACGAACTACAATCGAAAATACACACCCGATCAGTCAGAGGGAAAGGGAGGATCGATAACGGGAAAAATAAATATTTTGTTTGCGTTGACATTTTCGGTTGAAGCAACTCTCAGCCCCGTCAAGAGCGCTCTTTTCCACGCACGTTTTTTTTTAGGAACGTGTGGTCCTCGGAAAGGGGGAAGAGATAGGGCGCGTTAAAAACACAGCCATTTTGTTTGTCCGCTCAAACATTTGTGCTGCTGGGAACAATAATGTGTGATTAGTCAACACAAGTTATAATATGCAGTTTGGTAGAGGCATAAAATGTAAAATTTGTCATTTTTTCTTCTCTGGATATAATTTCCACACGAGAGAGAGAGTGTGTGTGTAATGCTGTGTACCAAAAGTGACGATACGTAAACAAAGTAGTAAACTGTCCACGATAAAATGCTTCACTGACTTTACAAGGGAAGTTGAAACAAATTGAGAGAGAGAGAGATGAGAGGTAAGAAGAGTAAGTGTTGTAGATATCGTTTCAAGTGGAGTCATCTTGACACTTGATAAGAGAAATGAGCAAGTGTATACAGCACTAGTGTGTGAGGATATATTATACCGAAGGGATTGCTAATCAGAAATTGATAACGATAAACAGCGAGAGAGAGAGAGAGAGAGAGAGAGAGAGAGAGTGTGTGTGTGTGTGTATATGTGTTGTAGCCCACACCAAGACGCTCCAGCCAGGGACAACAGCCGAGTTTGTGTTTGTCCGCGTCTGTGGGGAAGAGAGAAAAAAAATATTATGAAAGCAAGAGTCAAAGTGTCAGGATCGGAGACTTTTGATGGCGAATGGTGACACATAACAGGCTATCCAGATTGCTCGACGACGCATATAATTGAGTAACGAGTGGAAATATAATGTGACGTGATCGTCGCCATCATCATCCTCGGTCTCGTCGTGTGGTGGTCATTAAAAGTATTGAATTGAGAGAAAGACGCTCGTAAAAACCACTAAATATTAATATCAGCAGCTCGCCAGAGGAAAAAAGTAGAGCCACAGCGCAGTTTCCATTTTGTGGAAGAGGAACACATTTACAAATCAAAAGGCTGATCACATTACGTTTTATGGCCGAGAAGTGGGATCATTGAAGAAAAAAGCGATAGTCTTTGTTGTTATTATTATTATTATTATTACCCACTCGTGTGGAAGCTCTCAGCACATTCTTAGTATTTTTACACTCTGGTAATCGAAGGAAGAACCAAGACGAGATTTGGAGCTTCACCCTGCTAAAAATGCGCCACCATCTGCCCTCCGTTCGTCCAAGGTGGGAGCAAAAGTCACCAACAACTGTGTCATATTGCGCGTGCAATCGTGGGAGCACAGTCCCGGTGATAATTGTTAGTGTTTGATCAAATGTGTCCCGTTCCATCCAGACCTTCTTCTTCAATCGTCACAAGATGAAGGTCTTGGCAAGAAGACAAATCCTTTGGATGACTGTGATGAGGGTATCCTCATGTTTGGTGCTACTCGTGTATATATGTGCATTCCTTATTTCCGCTGCCGCGGCCGCAACTCCGGGTTCCTTCACCGGAATTAGTGTTAGTAGACCGAAGGCGTCTGCTCCGGAAGTTTACCGCTCCGCCAAAAGTGAGAACCTTTCTATCATTTCACAATGGATCTAAGTTTACATATTTTAACATTTCAGTCAAGATAACACCTTCCCCAAAAATAGCCAAAAAATGGCTATTTTCCTTGGCATTCCTCTCACGAACCAGAGAATTTCGCCAAAAAATTACCCCTGCGAAACCCACAATACAAAAAAAAAACAGGAATTTTGTTGCAGGATAAAAAAAAAACACATTTTTTCAATTATTTTCATTTACGTGCATATACAAAAATTAAGAGATAGAGAGCCCCAGTGTGCATTTATTCATCTCCCTTCCTTGTAACACACATCTAGGGAAGAGCCTCATTATTACACTCATCTTCCCCCATGCCATTCTGTTGTTGTTGTGTGCAAAGTGCAAACCTTTAGCCATCCCCCCTGCATTCTAAACGTCTCTTTCAAGCGAAGCGAACGTGATGTGCACAGGAAATAGGAAGCAAGTGTTCGTACGACTCTCGTATGAAAACGAGCCTATTTACTCTTTACGCGTAAGTGTACCCACATGTACGGATGGGAGCCTTTTTACCGTGTGACCAAGTAGCCTTCCTTATCTTTCATTCATATCCCATTCATTCTGCCAGCTACTTGGCTAGTAGTTTCTATTAAATTTATTAATATATTCCTCCCCTCATATTTTTGGAGAACCTTTTCCTGAAAAAAAAACACTGTCTGTAGTGTAGTACACACAGGAAGAAAAGTGAAGCAGGTCAGAAAAAAACATGTGTGTTTTGATGCACACGGAAATCCCAGTCAACTTGCACGGTGCGGCCTGTATATCTCCCCCGGATTTTCCCACGGAACTGGGATGCTGTAACGCATTTACCTCTCTGGCACAAATGTAGGCAATTCAGAGAAACAGAGAACGCTTTTACGCAACGGAGATTGCCACGTAGGCGCATATTATATTTAGCTCTCTCGCTCGCTGCTGGGTGGAAAGGGACAGCAGCAGCAGCAGCAGCAGCATGGAGCATTTCATCATCATTAGTAAGAAAGTTGGGGGCATAAATTAACAACTGCTTATTATGAAGGAGCATGCCTCCTCCATTTCAATTTTTTTTAGTCTAGACTAATTCGTTTCTATATTTAAATTATAATTGAGATAATGATTACGCATTATCATACTCAAACGCAGTGGCAGCCAAAGGGGTGCAATAACACATTCATAATAACGGGTATAATCATTCCTTTAAATGTGAGGACAATTTGGTGCAAAAAAAATGTGTCCTTTGTGCCGCAGATAAAGGCATTCCACTCCTCTGACATTTGGGTAATGTTGAAACGCTGTGGTGGTATCACCGTCCGTGTTTATCTACTACACCCATGTTTTTTCCGTGTGTGTGAGTGTGTACATACCATACATGATGTGTGTAATATTCACGAAATAGCGGAATCTCTCGACGGTTTTGACTCTAGAATGCCATGTACACATGTATGCATGTATATAGGATGAATTTCTTGCTAAAAAGTAAAAAGCGTCCCTCAATCTTCATCTTCCTTTATATCCATTATATGTCTCATTTTCTTTACAACTTTGATTCCTACAATGCATTCCTTTGGTAATGAGCCAGTCATGCGGCATTACGTTACACACCACACGGGGAACCAGTTGTGAAGAAGCCCTGGGGCTTTTACTTGTTGCTTCAGCTTCAGAGGGACTAACTCAGAGCGAGAAGGAGAGAGAGAGAGAGAGAAAAAAAAACTTGAAAAGACACAGAAGAGAAGATTCTTACTTTGCTACCTTACCACCATCCCATCATCTTGATGATGATGATGATCATCATCATCATCAATTCCTTCTTGGATATATGGTGTGTGCATGTTGTTGTTGTTGTTGCTGCGTTGTGTGTGTGTATGTACATGTTGTACAAATGTACATAGTACATCCATGTTAAAGAGATATTATTATTGTTATTATGCATCATCATGTTCATGTTCCCCGAAATGATTGTAAAAATGAAGTATGAACTGGCACCACCATCATCATCATCGTCAGTCCGTAAAATACAGTGGTGATAGGACTATCGTGATTCTCCACTTTCATAATACCTCATAAAAAGGGAATAAAAAAACAATCGTCCATGTTTGCTCAAAATTTTTTCTCTTGAAATCCGGGTGACCTTTATTAGCAGTGAAGCTGCATATAAAAAAAACAAGGGAAAAAGTGGTAGGTACACTGCTAACACTACGCACCTACTTTTATTTAGTGATAACCAGAAAGGATTCCAGGAATCGGACTCAACTCCCCACAATTACGTTACACACACACACACATGCCATATGCAAAATGCTACCTGAAAAATTTTTTTTTACAGGACAGCTTGTATTGGTAAAGCCATTAATTTTTGGGGAGCATAATATATTGCAGTATTATGGGATTAGCTGTAAAATGCAAATTATTGAAAAGGACGCCATCATGAGTAAATAAATATTTAAAATGATACACTTGCTTAATGATGATTAATCTGAAACCAGCTTCGTACACTGGTTTTGATTTCAGGCAATTTTGCAATACAGTTAGGATGAAGGTAAACGAAGCTGAAAACAAATACTCGAGGTTGTTTTCCCGGGGGCAAGATGAAACATCGGCATCATCAGCATCATCTCACTCATCATGTATTAAGGCGAAAGCCATTGTTTTCGTGGTGGTGGGTAGACAGTAGAGACATTAGTAGAGGCATTGAAGAGATGTTAATTTCCTGTCCCTGATTTAAGTACTTGGGAGTCCTTGAGATGTCTTTTAAAAGACCATTAAAGTACTTTAGGGGTAAATGTAAATTCGATAAAGGATTTTAGGGGGAGTGCTCCGCACTTCGCTCTGGACGACGACGCGGTTGGAGCATTCTTGGCGTGCATTTTAGGTCGGAGAGATCTTTTATGAGATTTTAACGAGAGATCACTTGTGTTTGTTGAGTAGCTTGTGTGTAGATGAAGATGAAGAGTTTGGCTGATGAGGACAAAATGAAGCCTCATTCTCCCCAGACACGTCACGGACCATTCGAAGCAGAGATCTTTTTACTTTTCGTGAGAGAATCATAATGTGAGCGTCAACAGAAGCTTAACTAGAAAATGGGAAATGGCATTTTATTTGATAATATTAGCTCATTAAGGGCATAATGCACTCGAGAGAGAGAGATGACGAGGCTGTATATCCTTGTGGCGTGTACGGGCATAAAAGTCACACAAGGCACTTATAACAGGAGGAGACCCTCATTTCTTTGTATTTCCCTTTAAATCACGTTCCTCATCAGTAGGGCAGGGACAAACAAGCGTCTCGTTCAAATTAGAGACATATTTCCCTCCATGTACTCATTTGGAGATTTTCGCTAAAGGAAACAGGAAATGAGAAAAGGATGTGTGTAGCTTGGGCACATGTGTGTGTATGGTGGCGACAATGAGAAAGCGATAGACTATCCTGCTGCCTACATTTTATATACACAGAGACCCTACGAATCAACGAGTCTTGGTACTTGGCACGTTTCTCCCACAACCAACCAGCAGAAGATCACATTGTGTCCACAGATTCGAATTTGGGAAGCAAATTGTGCTCGCAGCGTAGAAAATTACTTTCGTAGAACAATAAATTGTGGCCGCTTTTGAATGGAAACCAATCAGCTTGTATACATATACTATACAATGCATATTATATGCACACTGATACGGTAAAGCGAGAAATTTGAGTGCTTCCAAAAATGGCATCAAGTGCAATAAATTGAATAATGTTGTTACTGCTGATTGATTCTGTATATGGGTAAAAGAATGGGTAATGGGCTAGTTTTGGGCAAGGAATCAGGAAGAGTTTGCTCTGTACTGCACACCATGTGTGTGAATGAGCGGCACTACTGCCATGAAACTTCCAGCGAAATGATCTTCTCTACAATAGGTATTTGTCATGTAGTCAATTTACCTAGGAGTTACGGCCCTATCGTCCAAAAATTGTTATTCCTTTGCCAGCTTGTCTCATTACTGCCGTCTAGAGAGAGAGAGAGAGAGAGAGATCTACTTGAGCATTCACGTGTCTCGTGTCTCTCTCTGCAACAGGCACGTTTCAAAGAGGCTACATTATTATTATTATTATTATTATTATTATTATTATTATTATTATTATTATTATTATTATTATTATTATTATTATTATTATTATTATTATTATTATCCACGTCTTCTGCGTGTGTGTGTGTGTATTTGTAAGAAATTGTCTTTCTAGAGCTACTTAAGTGAACAACTCATTGTCAGTGATTTTCTCTGTGTCACCACCACCACAAAGATTGGGAAACTGATTGGTTGTTAAAATCAGCTCCTTTCCCTTTTTCGTCAAATGCGACGGGAAACAAACAAAAATATGTGGCAATAATATCCACTCCAGATAGTAAGTATCTTTTGGCGTGTTTTTAAAGAGTACAGGGTCGCCCATCCAAAAACAATGCCACGCTGCACCAGATATACATACATACCTACTTTGTTGAATGACTGGGATAAATTCTTTTTCAATTTCCTTCCAAAATCGAGCAGATAATGTGCATCCTTTTTTGCTAAACATGATAAATGGAAGAAAATTTGGGAAATCGTACACCCCGACTCTCTACCAACTTCCCTCGTTATCTCTCGTTAAACGTCTTCTTCTAACAGCGTATTTATGTCTCCCAGTCTGTCAATACCTCTCGCCTAATAAGATCGCTCAGCTTTGGATGTTGAGTCAGAGGAGACAGATCAGACGGCGATAAGACACGCGCGTTTGTAAGCTCCAAGGTGTTCTCAATCCAGCCAAGTGGGGTGCCAGGAGTTCATGGTCGTCAGATTTGCTTAATACACACATAAAAATAAGTAGATAGTCAATAGTACATGTTTTAGAGCGCCTTACATTATTTTCCTGTTTATGTGCTTCCTATTTGTTGCACCCACCTTTTCCTTGCCTTTCAAGTCAACGTGATAAACCAGATAAAAGATCGATGCTGTTGTTAAACGAAACGTTACTTCGAGAGAGAGAGAAAAAAATCTTATTTAAAAATGATTGCCCTTTTAAGTTCGTTAAAACCCCCAACACACTCTGTGCGCATAATACATATTGTATTTGATGCGTTGGCGGCAACTGTCTTCCGTGTTGTTGCTGAAGTTGCTGAAAATACTGTTTTTCTCTCTCTCTGAGATCAAATCAACGATTTCAAGCGAAATGTAAGAAACTTATCACTTTTTTATGTCTGATTGAAGAAATCGGTGTAGACGCGACGACGAGGACGACGATGTTGACGATGATGATGATGATGATGATATCAGGTTGATTGCAAAATATACTGGACTGTCGTCGCCGTCGACGCCGTCGTTCGTGGTCGTCGTGTTTATTTTAATGAAAATATTGTCTCTCTGCATTCCCCTCCTCGTGTTCCATTGACATGTACATGTGCGTTGATCCTTAAAAACGAAGATGATGTCAATTCTCTGCCTCCCTCGAATATTTTAACTGCGTGTGGGTTTTAACGTTCTACAGGTTTCTCTCTCTCTCTCTCTCTCTCTCTCTCTGTCCACATACAGTTCACCACTGATGAGGCAGATAGAAACGACGGTATAATTTGAGCAATAAAGGAAATTAATTGGATTATGTAGAAAATGGCACAGATTTCGACGTGTCAAGAGAAGGACAGGGGGGGAGAAGTGCAAAGAAGGAAACTTGTGCAAAGACATCTATTGTTTGCCATTACGTAAGCAATAAATGTGTGTGGAGGCACATCAAAATGTTTGTTATTCTTCTCTCCTCTGTGCACTACATTAAAGTCGTCGCGTCGTTGTGGTAGTAGTAGTAGTAGTCCGTATGTCTCTGCTGTGTGTGTGTGTGTGTGTGTGCATGTCAGAGGGAAAAAAACAGTGTGGTTATTACTATTCTCTCCCACCTTCTCACAAAGATGTACTCCTAATTCCCCTGCATTTCCATTTTTGACCACCCACGCCTTGAAAATAATCACAAATGAATCAATAACAGCACATTATTCAAGACGCCAGATTTGCCCCTACCCAGCTCATTGGCATAATGACATGATTTATCGGTGCTACCCTACCACCACCACCACCATCACTGTAATCTGTAATGTGTGTGTGTGTGTGCAGTGCACATTCCCTAAAATGTGTATGGCGCCTTGTGCGTGTGTAAAAACACACACACACACAAATGATGTAACAATCACAATAATGATGATGATGATGAGTTTTTTTTACAGTCTTTTCTTTATTACACCTCTCGCTATAAACACTCTCGCAGAGAGGGGAATACTCATTATTTTGGGAGATTGTTGATTTGATAGCAATGTCAATAGTGTTATTTAATAGCGCACGTAAAGGAATACATTAAATAAGGATGATTTCATTAATGTTATTTAATTACACGCTGACAACATACTCGCGAAATCTGAACTCCTCTTGTGTGTGGACACCATCGGGGATATATAAGGATTTTTTTTTGCGTATTTTGAGAAATCCCCGTTTTGACTCTGGTGGTTGTGTGCCACCTCTCACAGCCTATTTGATAGCAATGTCAATAGTGTTATTTAATAGCGCACGTAAAGGAATACATTAAATAACGATGATTTCATTAATGTTATTTAATTACACGCTGACAACATACTCGCGAAATCTGGACTCCTCTTGTGTGTGGATCCCATCGGGGATATATAAGGATTTTTTTTGCGTATTTTGAGAAATCCCCGTTTTGACTCTGGTGGTTGTGTGCCACCTCTCACAGCCCCTCTTGTCCTTCCAATTTCCTTCACCAGGCCCCGTCTCTCTCTCTCTCTCTCTCTCTCTCTCTCTCTAGCAGTCATTTTTTTAGAAACCACTTGACAATGTAAATAGAGAAGCATAAATCATCTATTAATGAGTCTTGATTAATATCTTTGTTAATGGCGCTATCCTTTCAGCCTGCTCACGTCCACGTCTGCCAGTAACCGTAACCCTTTTTATAGATAGCCACATTAAAAAGTGTTTGCCGCGTATAAGGGCACCGTCGACCGTAGAAGGTCTTCAAATTGCATGCGGTATCTTTAGTATCTTTCCACCTAAAGTGTATTTAAAGCGCCTTCCTTAATTTCATGCTAAATACGGAAGGTCGAATATTGGTCTCGTGCGTTCATGTCTGTCGTCGTCGTGTTATTATTATTACCACATGATGTAAAAAAAAGTAAATGGGGGGATACTCTAGACATAACAATATCTTATCCTTGCTGTATGGCTCCTTCTCTGTGAGGATTTGTTTTGAACGAAATGCTATTTTTGTCGATGGATGATGATGATACCATCTTTACAGGGGGAATACAATGCAACAAATTGTGGATACAAAGTCGTCAATATCGCTGTTCTACATAGGATGCCCCACACAGCAGAGAAGTTACTTAATCGCCATCTCCGCCGTGCGTGTGTGTCTGTGTGTGTAGCTATGGTGTGTGGTGGGACCTGATAAACGTTTATGTGTGTAGCCAACCATCCAGAGCGCCATGGCTGTTGATAAGAGAGATAGTTCAGAGAGTTCATCTCTCTACATTTGTAACTCATCAACGGGGCTATTATAAGTTATAAAAAAATGTGAGCGAATGTGAGCGAGAAGGCGCCCTGCTTGGTGCTTGAGACAATGATTGGGAAAGCGGTTATCCAATTTCACTGTTGACAGTTATGAATGTTTCACAATTTATTGGAGCACATCATCATCATCATCATCATCCACACCACCAACACCGCCAAACAGTAATAAACAACAGGGCAGAGGATGTAATACACACACACTCACTCTCTCTCTCTCTCTCCCAAACAAAATGCCCCGTAGAATGATCACTTGCCAAAAATGGAAACCTTTCATCATCGTCATTTTTGTAAGTCTCTTCTCGACGAATAGTATATGTGTTTGTGTGAGAACACCAGGGAGAGAGAGAGAGAGAGCTTTATTTTTCATAAATACATAACACAACACCTCTTAAAGAAATTGAACACACACACTATACCAGAGAGAGAGAGAGAGAGAGAGAGTAGTGAGGTCTTGAATTTTCTTTGACGAAGAATTATTATGAATTTATGTGTCTTATGAAGCGTCATTTAATTGTGAATTTCTTGACCTTCTACTTTGCACATCTATTAAAGTAGAAAAAGTATAAAACAGCCGTATATTATAAAATATTACACTTTGAAAAAAATGTAATAATACTCGCTTTTGACCCTCTCTTCACCTCCCCAACAGTGTGCAACGACAGATATGAGTGTGTGTGTGTGTGTACATACCTACACAAATGATCCATGAAATGCAGTGTGTGTGTGTGCTATTGTGTGCAAAATTTTATCCTCATCTTCCCCCTTTGTGAAGATGATGATGCTGACGACGATGATGGTGCTGACCTGACTAGAATTATAATAAGCGTCACTACTTTATTTGTTTGCGACTACAAAATGGTCCCAATGGGACTCCGTCACCCAACAACATAATCATATTATGCAATTGTCTGCTAAAACAAAGGTCACCGTCGTGAATTCAAAATAGTGCATCCAAAAATAAATTAGGAAAAAAAATGCTCGTGGTAGTAACTTACATAATGGCAATAAACAAAAGAGGCTCATAAACTTCCCCACAATTTTTGTGCGGATGACATCACCGCAAAAATGAAAAACATCTTCTCTTGTCTGTAGTGGTGGTGGTGGTGGTAATGTACATCATGTTCTCTCTCGAGTGAGTGTGTGATCAAACGTCGATGTCTACTACTGACGTACCACTTGTTGTATGGCAGTATTGAAAAGTTATCAGAGAATATCCAGAATTAAGCGGGGATAAACATGTTAACATGCACACTACACGGGGAATTCGGCCGTGTACTCATTTGCATAACGTACGAGGAGGTCTATCATGATCAGGATTTTTGTCATGTTTTCCTGGTGTGATGAGAGCGTTTGCTTGTCAGGCGAGATGTGTGTGACGGACTGGGAGAAGGGAGTAAATATTTTCCCTTCGGGGAACTCTGTATTTTGGGACACTTGACGGTGTCATTCCCTCTGCATTTTGCGTAAATTATGGAGAGATGCACTAGTAATCTCGTTAAATGCACATCATCATTTTAATAAAAAAAACCGTATTGCAAATTGCAATTTACGAACAAAAGAGATAACAAGCAGAGTTCTTATTAGGGAGTAAAGGCGATATTTTTTTTCAATTTCCTAAATTTTTGCAATGGTAATAACAAGCGTTTGTTTGGGAGTTGAAATAGTAGTTCTTTGCATCAATTTGTCATCAGAGAAATTGAATTCCAATGAAGTTGTCAGTCTCAATTTGGCCTTCTCTGAATAGTCCTGTTAATAAAGTAGTTTTGTGCTCGGCTGTTGTTGTTTTTTCGCCAGATTTGTTAGGGACGCTCGGTGAGCACTGTCTATGGGCCTTTAATTACGTGCATATTCTTTGAAACATTCAGTATTGATATCTCCGCAAATTTTAGCCTATTATAGATATATACCCGTAAATTGTAGATATTTGCCAGATCCTTATAGACAAATGCGAATATTTATAAAAGAAACTGAATTGCCATATAACCACGTTTTTTTTGCTCCGCACACACACACATACACACACACGTACTCTGCAAGTTATAAGCCGCCTATCCAACAACCACTTTATAGTAATCATCATAATAATAAAGCAGTGAATAATTTATCCTGATCAAGTGGTACACCTGCAAACAAATTGAGCTTTAATTAGCATGCATATAAGCTTGCCGGCCCTTTTTCGTTCCAAGGAGAATCTACCAAAAATGTACATCATGGCGGCAGGCATCATGAATCTACCCAAACTTTTAATTTTTTTTCTTCTGTGCACACCAAAAACTGCCAAAGTTACTTTTTCTGCAGAATACAAAGAGAAAAATGTTTTTTCTTCTCTCTCTCTCTCTCTCTCTCTCTCTCCCTCCCTCTCGTTTTGTTTTTGCTGTTCAACCACTTTTCTTCCTGGCGATTACTTCCTCTGCTGCTTATCCTAACCCTCCTAGTTTCTTTCTCTCTCTCTCTCTCTCTCTCTCTCTGGACGGGAAAACCTCACCTCGCTTCAGTCCACCACGTAATGAATCGTGCGGCTACGGTGAAAGACTTCCCATAAAAAAAATGTACGCGCTCTTTTATAGCACAACCATGCGCTCGTTTTTATAGGCACTGCCACATTAGCATAAATAGTAGGTGCAAAAAGCTCCTCATCATCCTCCTCCTCCTCCTCCTGAAGAAAAACAGCTATTGTGTAACAACTAAACTGTACAACATCCAAAATCGCTGAAAATAGCGTTTTAGCTCACTCACGGGGTCGTTAATAGTTTAGAGGGTGCCTTGCAAACATCAAAAATCCCTACAAGACTACTACACTGCCAAAGTGTGAGCGAGAGAGAGAGAGAGAGAAAAAAGGGAAATCTGCGTGGATGATCCTGTTTCGAGCTCCTTTAGGATATCAAACATGTAGTGAGAAGAATTTCTTCATTTCTCCCCCTATTCTTGGCAAATGATGGCGATAACCAAATTTGTTGGTGGTGGCAGTGCCTAGGTCCGTGTTAGAGTCGACAAGAACAACAATATTAAGTGTGTAGAAGGAGCGATGTAGGCCGAAAACAATTTAGCCAACACAAATAGCAGACAAAATGAGCATATATACTGTTTGATACACTTTATTGTCTCTCTCTCCTATCAATAATTAAGTACTCGTAGACTTGACAAGAAAAAAAAATCCCTATTTTGTTGGCAGGAGTGAGCCACCAAGAAAAAAAAGAAGAAATGAAGAAGAAGTAACAGGCAGCTTTTGAAATGGTTAATTCTTCTTTCTAATTGATATGCACATAATATTCCCTTGTTTGTTTTTTCTGCACTTACTACCACTATGTATGTGTGTGTATGTGTGTGTGTGTGTACCCCGATTAAAATATGTGAGGCGCACGATGCTGCTGCTGCTGACGACGACGACGACCGTGTAGAGAAGCATGTTTGCTGCCTAAAATATGGAATAATTACAATAAAAACAGAGGGGGGATTTGAGTTGACGACGACATCAAATCAACAATCAAATCAAGTCAGATACTGGTTGACTTCGAATGGAATGTAACCTTGCCCTGTAAAAAATCGTTGAACTTGTACTTGAGAGAGAGAGAGAGAGAGAGAGAGAAAGAAAAAAACAAGTGGAAGTCGACGAGAAATCACGAGAAACAATGCACAATGCTCAAAAAAAATTATGATCATCAGTACTCCTGTGTTTACGTACGGCTGCTGTCTTTCTGTGAAAAAATCCAATGGCCCTGGTGGTGTACATGCAGTCTACTTATTTAATATCGGTACCTACACATTATCATCTCTATCTATATACACGCTCTCTCTCCCTCCCTCTCTCTCTCTCTCTCTCTGCTATTGTTGTGGTGGGGTAAAAGCTGTAATATTATTACTGTTACCAGTACCTCAGCTTTTTGGGATAACTTGCCAGTGTTTTTAATTTGCCGACTTACTCCTCCTGTTGTTACTCCTGTCTGATAATATGATGTGTAGATGATGATGGTGATGATGATGATGACGATGATGCCTTTTGCGAGTATGCGTCGTGAATTGTAATTTGTGGTGATGTGATATTTGGCTCGTATTCAAAAAGGAACAAGTAGTAGCAGAGCAGGTAAAAGAATGAGAGAGAAAGAGAGGATCTTATCAGCAGCAGTAGTAGTAGTAGTAGAGGCCGGTTGAGCAAGCAGTTCTTCTGAGCGTTCGTATTGTTTGAAGAGGTTTGCTGTATGGAAATGGCAACTCCTCACACACACACACAGAGAGAGAAAATATTCTTGAACACTTTTTAAGTACTACTGTGTGTAATAATTGTTGTTTGACTGATTTTATGCGTTCTAAATAATATTTTTTACATCCTCCTTCTCTGCTTATCTAGAGAGAGAGAGAGAGGGGGAGAGAGAGAGAGAGGTTTCCTCACTTAAGAGACCGCTTGGATGGCAATCTCTGCTTCTGCCTCTCTTCTCTTTGCAAGAAGACTCCAAATTGTTTGTTTTCTCAAGAGAGTTTTTAGCCCTGTTCCTTTTCAATACCTGTCCGTTGTGAAACTTATTAAATTGACCAAATGTGAAGTTTGTAGTGCACGTGATCATAAAATCGGAGAGGGGAGAGAGAGAGAGAAACAGAATTTGAAGCGTTCATACACTTTAACATTATCATTTATCATGTTTATTAATATAATTATGTAAATGTCATAAAATGCAAAATGGAATGACAAGATTTATTGTGGCGAGGGTCTGCGCGCTTCGTTTGTGAACCAAGAGCACTACTACTACTACTACTACTAGCCGCAGCAGCGTCAGAGAGCTCTATACTAGAAGACGATAGGGAATGAGTAATGAGATGGCGGGTAATTGAAGGAAAGTATAAGTACTGTCATAGTCATAATGAAAAGAGTCTCACGGAACATTTTTTTTTCTTCTTCTTTTTTACATGATTAATACATTACCATCATCATCACGTTTTTTTTGCAGTGAGCTATCGGAGAGTTGACGTTTAGAATCTTTTTTGGCAGGTTTCCTACCCCAAGAAGCACATTGGCTTTGTTTGAAGGAAACTCAATTGAAAACGTGTGTACTACTGCAAAAAAAATGCACCAACGCACACACTCTCGACACTCACACAGGTTGATCAGGGAAAAAAAGGTGGCTATATTTGTAAATTGCCTGTGCTTGTGTCGAATCTAGTCTTGTGGTATTTAGCAAAATAACAACAGGATGCGGATACAGTTTGACGCGTAATAACAATTTTGTCTTTCTAATCATGATATTAGTGTCAACAAAATGACTCAGTCAAAAACAGAGAGAACTCATCATCATCATCATCAGCCTAATACTATGATTACTACAGAAGACGTCTCCTCTCTTGCCACATTTTATCTGTTGCACACGAGAACTACTACTTGCTGTTCTAAATTTAAGACGACGACGACGACGACGCATAGGATATGCTACCCGAAGAGTGCATGCCGCAGCACGAGTATATTATATTGATATTGTATTGATAACCAGTTAGGGTGCCAAATTTGCATGTGAGGTTTGATTAAAAGTCAGGTTTACATTGTTTAGCAAAAAGTTATCAAATAAAAAGACGCTGAAAAGTCGACTACTATTCTGGCTCGGTGGCAGTGGCAGCTTGACCACTTTTGGGATGTACAAAAAGGAGCAATAATAATCAATAGAAAATGGCTACTTGATGGCGATGATGATGATGATAGTTACTTTCCACTTTTCTAAATCGCTCTCTCTCTCTCTCTCTCTCTCTCTCTCGAATAACCTTGAGGATCTGGTTTTAACCAAAAGAAGAATGAACTAGGTTAAAATGAATTACAACTTCCGCTTGGCAAACGTGTTTACTTTTTTGTTCTC
>JAHZNE010000997.1:0-13603 GCA_027744055.1 Callyntrura sp. NNG-2020 | reverse complement strand
CTCAAACAGTATAAAACTGAAGAGCCCCACCGTGTGCCAGAGCGAAACGGAGTGAAAATGGAAAACAATTTTGTTGTCGTCTCGTCCACCATGTGTGTGTGTGTGTGTGTGTGTGAGAATTTGTTCCACCCACGCACACTCACATTACAAAAAGGTTCTTACGTAAAATTGTGTCTTTCCACTTTGTAAATTACTTTCTCTCTCTCTCTCTCTCTCTCTCTCTCTTTCTACAGACTTCAGGGGATTCAGGTTAGGAGACAAGATTAAAAAACGAGTATATGTATCACACTTTACGGTACTTTGCACACAGCGAAAAAAAAACAGAGAAGAATAACAAGGTCGTAAAAATGCCGTAGAAGGAAACCTGTTGTTCCTTTTTGTATGGGGGTGGAGGAGGAAGAAAATGCGAGAGAGAAGAGAAAAAATCACGTAAAACACTGGTAATCATTATGCTGCCGTGTGTCTCAAGTGTAAAGGAGTTCACGCGAAAAAAAATGGGGATGACGCGACGACGCGACGACAAGAAAATGTGGATGTTGACAACAGGCAACCATAGAAGTGAACCCAGGCTGTTGGTGTGTTTAGGGGTATTTGGCACGAATTTGGGGACGGCGCAAAATAAAAAAAAAATTTGAATTGCTTACCACATCCAAAGAACGGAACAATAGGATATGTTTCACGGCCTCGGCAAGTCTGGACCGTTGACTGTCTGATTTGGGGTGAACCACCTGGAAAAAAAAGAGAGAAAAGAAAATAATAAGTTGTATCCAACATCCAACTAGTAAATAGGTCAAATTATGATGATTGACACAAAGCAAAAAGGAATCCAATTTTGAATTTGGCGACGCGCGAAAAATTGGAGATTTTTTTTGTTTTTCGAGGAAAAAATGAGAGACGAGAGGAATTGAATAAAATCCCCTTTATCGGGATCAATATAGGCTTTACGTAAAAGTCCCCTTTTCGTCAGGCTTTTTTTGCGCGGGAAATAATCCTTTTAATTTCGGGGCGACTTGTGTATTTCACGTCTGTTTGCATTTTGACTTTTTCCTCATTTTTTTGAGAGAAGCTGCAAAGGCGGGAGGGAAAATTGATGGAAGGCTTATGTCGCGTTGTTGTTTGCGACTCGAATTACACGTTAAAATTGGCTCCCCGCTATTTTGTGGAGTTTATTTGATAAATGGCGGGAAAAGCGCTATTTTGAGAGGATTCGATTTCTCGACCTCCCAAAATGGAAGGTATAAAGGGAAGATTTGTAAATAAAGTTGGCGTGGGGTGTGGATGAACCGGCCCGAAACTAATTACTGCTCCTGGGGAAAAAATTAAATACACGACGATTCGGAGAAAAGGGAGAGAGGAGCAGAAGTAGGAAAAAAGGATTAGGAAAAGTACAAAAGCGGAGATTCAATCGTCCGCCGAATTTTCCGCGCTTTCATCACTTTCACCATTTTTTGGAGCCTGACAAGAACAACCTGACCGGTAAAAATAGAATGGTGTGTAGGAGGTGATTTCATTTGGTGGTGGTGGTGTGTTGACGACGAGCGCAGAGTTAGAATAAATGAGAGGAGAGGAGGTACACACCGGTGCTTTCCGGCAGCTTACCAAATTAACCTGGAAAAATGCTGCGGGAAAAAGACCGAGAGTAAATATGTTCAAAAAGGGAAAGAGAGAGAGAGAGAGAGAGAGAGAGAGAGAGAGTTATGATGAAATGTGTCTACTTCCCATTTTATTATCCAGCAAAGGTAGAAAATGTAAAATTCTGGTAAAAGAGCGAGACTGTTGGTAAAAAAAAGAAGGGAGTGAGGAGAAATTCACGCAGAGAAAAACGTGATTTTATGAAAAGACTCTCAACTCAATCCGCTCGTTAGGGCGCTTACCGTTGACTACGCAGAGGAGAAAAGCTGACTTAATAACGGGATGATCAATTAACCGCCACTTTACTGCTTGTAAGCAGCCAAAAGGGAATTTAAAGGGGATACAAGATATAAACTACTTCGAGTAATACTATGCGGAAAAATTTTGACACAAAGAATGAATTAAAATTAAAAATCAACAAGAATTTCACTGAAATTTACGCAAATTCAAAGATTAACTCCAGCGGTCTCAAACTTAGACATTTTTATACCAAATTTATATTGGGAGGGGGGTGTCAAATTTGAGGGTATTGGATTCGAAATATCCTAAAAATTACAAAAAATTGCAATAAAAATAAATATGGAAGATAAATTGTATCAAGTTATTTTATAATTTGTAAATTTTCAATTTTATTTAATTTTTGGCACGATTTGTATTTTTAATTTTGTCTAATTTCAAACTCTTTTAAAAATGTACCCCCCGACGTGACCGGCCTCCGCCTTATAATATCCCTCCCTTTTTTCGCATTTTCCCCAAATTCGCTTTTGAATACTTCAACAATCCCGTATTTTGTTTCGTTTTCCCGAACATTCCTCTACCAATTAGTTTTCTCTCTCTCTCCCTCTCTTCCGCCCATTTTCCCCTTTACCCCTTCCCCCCTCTTCATTTTCCATTTTTTGTCCTTCGTTAACTCTCATCATCATGTTATTGAAAACTGCTCTCCTCTTTCCCGTTACTCCTGCCACTCATCCTCTCTATTCACGCTAAAACCTTCTCTCCGAAACAAAAGCCAGAGCCCAACAAACCGTTAATTCTTCATTTCCTTTATACTCTCCCCTTTCATCCCGTCCTCCTCCCCACATCTGCCACCAGAGCTCGGCTAAAGTACTCCTTAATTTCCCTTTTACTCTCCCCCCTTGTGTTGTGAATGGATTTCTCTCCAGCAAAAAAGGAAAATACTACTCAACACACAAAATAAAATCTTTCCCCAGCCCAAAACCCTCTACCACAGAGACAGAAGAGAGAGCTGCTTATTCACTCGCAAATTAAAATCTTGCTGGAACATCTTCTTCCCGAGTCGTTCCTTTTGTTTTTTTTACAAATTTCCCTGTCGACAGGCTAATGGGCTTTCTAATTTTCCTCTGCTCTCAAATTTGCCATAAACCGTCCAATGACAAGAAATTGCGGAGGAACAACATCAAAAGCTCCTCACTTTCCTAACTCTCCTGCAGCCCATCCCTCTCTCTCTCTCTCTCTCTCTATCAGGGCGACTCCCCCCAGAAAATCTGGAAGTCGCCATTGTCCCCCCCCTTTCGTTACTCCTGTTGCTTCTACCCTTCCCCCGGACCACTTAGAGTTTACAAGAAGAGCCTTTTTGCAAAATGAGAAATTGCTTCGGGCTTGATTCTCTCTCTCTCTCTCTTTTCTTGCTACTCATCTTTATTTCATTGTTCGCTCCTTGGGAAACATTTATTTATAGAGCGTGCTAAAAGGGTCCATAGTGCAGTAACTCGCAGAATTCCTTTCAGGGCGTCCTATCCTTTCTGATGCAATCCAAACAAATTTGGAGTTGTTTGCAAAATTAGGAGATGTACGACGTCGGATAAGAAAACTGTTTATTGCCTATTGTTACCATCATTTACAAATTACGCAGAATGCCCCTATAGCGATAACGCGACTTTCTTGAGAAATTGACTAGAAAAACTGAAAGTCTGCCTCTCTTTAATTCTGATCTGTACGATCCCCCGGCAAGTGTAACGTCGGGGTCCCTTTAAAATATGTCAAGGGTAAGGTTATACGCGACTTTTATCCCTATTTTGCCTGATAATCCATGCTTCAGCAAGTTTCATGTTACTTGTTGTGATCATGCCAAAATTCAAAAAAATCTGCCCTTTATCGAAGAAGCAGATACGCATTAATTTTCTTTCATTTTCCTGTAAATAATGCAATTCAATACGTTTATCCGTTAAAACTGGAAAAGAACAATGATTTTGTCCCTTGGTGTCACCTTAGTCATTAGTGCCTAACGTCAACTATCAAGTTCGGGGGTAGACTTAAATGTCACCTTCTAAAAACTGTAAACAATACGTCAACTGACACCGGAAACGAAACAAAAGTTTTAATTTAACAACATTTACGTCGTAACTCTTTTCCTTTCTTCCCCGGAAACCTCCCCCCTCCACCAAGGACACAAATACTTAATTCCTTTCCGAAATTCGTCTCCCTACATCCCTCCCCCTCTGAATGAGTCGAATTACACAGAAGATTTCCTTTGGTAGTAAAGCTGCTACAAAGTTTCGAATGCAACAAAGGAGGAAACATGAATAACAGGAAATTGGGACAACAGGAAAAGGGAAAATTTAGAACAAATTGAATTTTCCCGCTGCTGGGGTCCAATGTTATTAGGGGAAAAACAAAAGACGAGGAAAAGGCGGGGGATATAAAAAGGAAATGAGAAAAAAAGAAGAATGGCCGAGGACGAGACTACTTTACCCCGTCTACTTTAATAAGACGCACTACACCAAAAAGAAAAACAGGGGAAAAAGAAGAAGATCCCATCTTTGTTCCGCCCGCGCGGAAACAAAATTCGGCTTCAAAGGAAGGGTATTATTCAGTGGGCAGACAAAGCAATATCGGGTGTATAAAGCAACTCGGAAAAGGATATTGCAAATTGAACAAAAAAAAAATACGAAAAAAGTTTTTTTTTCGTTTCGCTCGGTAGCCGGCATCAGTCAAATCCGTAGGTATAATGTACAGTGAAGGAGCAACACAATAGACCAGATTAGGAAACGATGAGTGCGAAAAATAAACAGGGGATGCAGGGCTGGAATAACAACGTGGAAGCGACAAAGAGAAACGAGGAAAATGCCTCGAGACAAGATAATAGACTTGTCGTACAGCCTGGAATTTTCCGGTTTACTTATCATCTGCCATTGAAAATCCGGAATGAAAAGGAAGCCATAGACTCCCCAGTAGCAGTAGGGAAACTTGTGTGAAAGACGATTTTCGTAAATCGGGATTTCCCTTTTCCATCAAAATACAATGGCGGGAGGGGAAAGTAATTTCAGAAATTATCTCCGACATCCGCGAACTTAAAATGTAAATTTACTTTGTATATCGCAGCCCAGGTCACATAGTTGTTAACACAAAATGATTTTCCTGAGTGGTTTTGCCCCTCAACGTGCAATGACACCCTGTTATAATTTTCCTTCCCGGCTAGCTCAATCGGCAGAGCAGTAAAATGCAAATGTTCCCCAATTACAAAACGGTAACCATGATATCGATTGCCACGACGTGACATATCACGAATACTTAAGCCATTTATCGCTGCCAAAATCCGGTCAAATGTACTTGTCATTTTTTTCTCTCTCTTTGCTTTGACTGACATGTCACCCCAATAACTTCTCAAACAAGAGCATTGTTTTTCCTCTGAGCGAAATTCGACACCGCATTTTATTTGCACACGGCCATCAGCCTCCTCTCTGTCCCGTTGCAGTGGCTGCCCCCAGGCGCAGATTTATTAGCAACGATAATTCCTCCCATTATATTATCATTATTCACCGGATTGTCGTCATGGTGGTGGTTTTGTCTTGTAGGACGAAAGATCTATTAATTTTAGATAAAAGTTGACAGTTGTATGACGTGACACCCCAAGAAAACAAGAAGCCGGACCCAAACTACACCATTCAAAACAGCAACCCATTAGCTCCGAAATGTTGAACGTGGCCGAGTGCAATTAAAATGCCTCAAGAAACAATGGACTTTGGGTATTCAATTGATAAATTGATAAAAAATGACACCGTCTGTCTGAAAGGAGACACATAAGAAGCCCATCACTCTCCCCGTAAATACAAAGACAGCAAACAAGAAAGTCCTTTCGGCTTTTGACGATACCGTAGCACTACAAAAGGCTTGTAAATTTCTATTGTTTCGCGGCTGTCACGTGTAAAATATTGAGATAAGTAATGAATGATAGCCCCCGATTTGCTAAACAAGTTAGGAGTTCACTGTCGTCGAAAAAAAAAGTATGTGGACGACGATTCGGTGGTGGTCCACATAATTTGTATTAATTAACGGTACCCCATACTACTAGCTAGGCTAGCTAACATTTTAATGAGGGTCTTCTACTTACCGAGGGTTTATCGTCCTCGTCCTCTTCCGGATTGTACGCCTCGGCAAACACGGACTTTCGGCGACCCACATTTCTCACTGGGGGTGGAGGATCGGGCTCACCGTCTGAAAAGAAAAAAAAATATAAAGGCGTTAAAATACAAAAAAAGTATTTATGATACTATGTCATGTACACAGGCTATTCAGCAGTAGATATTTAGCATTATGAACGTTATCAAAAATAAATGGACCGTAAATATTTTTGAAAAAAATGTGGGCCGATTTTGCGGGATGTGAACGTCATAAAAGCGATTTATATTTTATAGCCACAGCAAACACAAAATTGCAAATATGAAGAAAGAAGTAAAAAGCGCCACAAGGCACGGTGTTTTTCGTCGAACTAGCAAAAAAGCGGAAAAATTGCGAAATTTTTGCCCAGATGCCCACACAAGACTAATGGTAAAAATCCACAAAAAGTGGAAAATGGACCGATTTTCTCACCACCAGCGCCACGCCGATCAATCTAACCTTGACTTTTACCACCACAGTATACAATTACTTTGCCAACGCAATCTTCAAAAATGAATTACCTCACTTTATAAGAAAAATGCCAATATAGGAAGGTAATAGTAAAAGCGTACAATTTATTGAACATTTGAACACCTGTTTTCAGATTTTTAACTGCTGTAGTGTTTCAAGGTGAGACGCGATTTATAGCGAAGATACAACCTAACCCTCCAGCCTTTTTTGCCAGAGGTGCCATGTAAAAAGCGAAGTAGACATAAATCAACCAGACATTTTTTAATGTTTCGTGTTTTAATGTTACGACATGAGTACACGTGGATGTAAAAATTTGTGGTTTTTTGGGGTATTGGTTAAATTTTTATTGTTTAAACAATGTATACTTAATGATATCGTGTAGATCTTTGCTTTATGCGCTTCTAATCGTAAGCAGAGCAACGTCATCAAAATCAAACACAAAAAAGGATAAGACCTCAGAGCCCAAATGTCAAAGGGGCGATCAAAAACTCTAAATATTGTGCCTCCTTTACGCCATTTAATACATTTTGTTGTGACGCAACTTGCAAAAATATTTTCAGTCAGGTGACAGACAGACTGTCACAGGGGAACAAGCTGTAGGTACGTTTGTGAGGAGCTTGCCCGCATAATTGCTTTTGACATAAAAACAAAAATGCTTCGTGTCTCCTAATAAGGTGTCACGTTACAACTACTTCACTCATTTTTATCCAGAAATAAAGCTCCCTTTCCAGTTTGTCGATACCACCGAAATACCAGCTGACATTGACTATATTCCTCTTAAAATAGTCTTCACCTTTCGTCCTTGGGAAAAATATTGTCAACCGCATTTCAGAGGTATGTTATGATTTGTATTATCGTGAAGCTACGCAGTTAATCATTGTCAGATATACTTTCCTATAACCTTTCCATCACGTTCCCGGCTAGCTCAATCGGTAGAGCAAACAAATTTTTTCCTCTTTAAACCAACTCTCCTTGTTCAATCTTCTCGAATCCAAATATGTGTGCACTTATGNCCGCATTTCAGAGGTATGTTATGATTTGTATTATCGTGGAGCTACGCAGTTAATCATTGTCAGATATACTTTCCTATAACCTTTCCATCACGTTCCCGGCTAGCTCAATCGGTAGAGCAAACAAATTTTTCCCCTTTAAACCAACTCTCCTTGTTCAATCTTCTCGAATCCAAATATGTGTGCACTTATGGAACCCCACACCGAAAAAAGTATTTACCTCTACACCGCTTCAAAAGCAATCTTTTTCAGACAACCACACACCGAGTCAAATCAGAACAAGTAGAAACAAGTAAAACCTCTTATTCCAAGTGAATGATTTACCCGGTTTGCTTTTTGCATCGGAGCTCCTACCACCCAGCACGCTCTCCATCCCAAAACCATTCAATTTCGATTTCTATTAGTTTTTCTCATTTTGCCAGAAAGTAAAAATAACGTTGTTAAGTGCAGGGAAACAGAAAGGATGACTGTTGCAAGAAATTAAATTTTCCCTCTTTTCCCTTCAAAACAAATACCGTTGCCGTCAACTCTACATAAGAAGACTATAAACTTGCCAGGTTGACTTGTAGACGCGAATAACCGAATAATCTGCCACGCAGTACGTAGCATACATGCATATGTAGATGCTTTTGAAGGTTTGACGGTAATGAAGACCGTAATAGAGTTTGGGCAAAAAGTTCTACCAACGCGTCAACCTGTATTTCAATTCCAGTCGCATATTTCCGGATTTTACTTTTAATTTTAGTACTCTCATCGGTATCTAGTTCAAATGCAAATTACCTTAAACTTCCTACAAAGTCTAACACTATTCGTGTTTTGCAACTTCGACATCACTAATCATGATACCTAATTTTAGGGGTCATGCATGAAGAATGTCACCCAAATTTGTTTTTCCTTTATTCTACCTTGCACCACTTGCAAAACGCAGTACATCAAAAAGTTCCAAGGAAATATGATTTTTGTATGAGCCACTCAATTCCTCCATTCTTTTCCAATTTTTTATTCCACCCACCTCCCCATCCTCCCTATGAATCCCACCATATTGTACCTTTCATTCCCCCCAAATTCAATTTTCTCTCCTATTAGCCAACTTTTGTATCAAATTCCCTTTGTCCTCCCACATTTTCATCTGACATCCCTACTCCCTTTTACTCCCTCCCTCCCATTGTAGCTTTTTTTCTCCCGATCGACATTCAACATTCCACATTCAACATTCTTCTTCTTCTTCTTTTTTTCTCCACTTTTTTCCCCAAATCACATTTTCCTCTCCTCCTTTTCCTTTCTTCTTGACTTTTTCCCCGTCGTCGTGTACCACTCTCATATTTTCCCCTCTAAAAATTATTCCTTCCCTCGGCATTGACAAGAAACGTGACCAACTCTCATTCTTTACTTCATTGACGGTCGGAAATTGGAATGAAGAAGCGAACAACGAACCACCCCACACTACACTAAAAGTATACCCGAGCCAAAAAGGAAAACTCCCCAAATAAAAAACCACTTTAATAAAAAGACTTGACCAGAACGCGAAGACGAGAGAGAGAGAGAGATGTTTCTGCCACACCAAACCCGTCCACCACCATCATCATCCTCATCACCGCCGGCATTCCCGGGAAGCAATTCCCTCCCGCGAGTTTATTATTACGGCTGACCATGAATTCAATCTACTACCCGGCTCGCCACTGCCGTTGTCCCTGTGTATATATTTTTTTTTATCTGTGTCGATCAGTGAGTTACTTATTTTTTCATCAGGTAGACTGCCTATATATTTTTATAGTCCTGTCGTGAACAACATTTCCCTTTCTCTCCCGTCTGTGGACGGACTGTGGACAGTGATAACCCGCTTCTCTATTAGATTCCGAAGAGTACCCGGGGGAGTCGACGAGGACGCTCCACTACAGAAATAAAATGGACTCTCAAGAGCTCTTATTATGTTTAGTCAACCCCACACACACACACACACAATGTCTCCCGAAATACGGGACGATGACGCGGTGTTATGTGGTGTCCTTCTCTATTGATTATTTTTTTTACCTTGGGGGGTAGGAGAGGGGCTCTGGGTAGCCGAGCGACTTTCTCCCGCGTCCCCGCCGGTGGCACCACCCCCACCACTACCCGTGGTTGCGGTAAGTCGAACGTGGGCATGCTGACCCTCCTCAATTACTGTCGGTTTTGGAAGCATTGTAACCGTAAAATAACACCAAACGGGAACCAAAAACACACACACACACACACCGCACCACCGGAAATGGGGCAATTTATTCAAAATTAAGGAGCAAAAAAAACTGCACACAAATTGCACCCCTTGAAAAAAACCCCACACAAAAAGACCGACACAGCAGCAGGGGGACGGAAATAAGGAAATAAAACAAACAAAAGCGACGTTCCCACACACTCACACACACTCACCAACACAAAGGGCGCACCAACACCACTTCTCTTTAAAAAAAACTTAGTAAATGGCTCTTGCTCAATTTCCGGATCCGGTAAACTCTGTGGCGGTAGTAGTAGTGGTCGCTGTAACAAACGATGACACTACTTCTACAGGCCAGAACACTCTTGAAAGAACAAAAAGCTTTTTTTTAACAACGACACTAGTGCAGCGCTCACATCAAAACAAACTCGGCACTCTCAGGTAAAAAGCCATAACACGACTAAAGCAACAAAAGGTATTAAATTTTTTTATACGCTTTTCGAGTAACGTTTACACAAACAATAATAATATTAATAGCGGACGTTCACAAGGGCTGGTAACAACAATACAAATAAATTGGGCGGTATAAAGAGGTAGAGAGAGAGAGAGAGAGAGAGAGAGAGAGAGAGAGAGCGGTCAATAAATAAGAGAGGAGCTCTCTCTCACACACAAAAAAAATTATAGAACCGCGCGTCACAAAAAAAACCAAGAGCAGCTCTATTAATAATATTAATCACCACGGCGGCTGTTTATTCACGCAAACGCGAAATTCCACATTCTTGCGAATAAAGTGCTCCGCAGGAGAAACCGGGCGTCGTAAAAAAAAAGTTTCCGGTGTGGTGGTCGCGTATCACCTCTCCCAAAAGTGTTTAGAGGACCCCGTTTCCTTACGTCACCACCCGCATTTTTTTGGGGAGCTTAACATCGGTCAACTTTAGCGCCACTGCTGGGAAAACGGTAATACCTATTACGATAATAATCTCTCTTGAACGGGATCACTCTACACAACGGAAACGGCGCACGAAACAGTGAAAAAAACTGCAAAATATACAACACGACTGGTGTTGTTGTTCCTTCGTCGTGTGATGATGCACACAGCTTCTCTCTGGGCCAATCTCAACTCTGAACCTCCACTACTACTGCTGCGAGAGCAAAAGAATCGCGAGGAGGATGATTTCGATTACGATTGTTACTTTTTTTTGTGTTGGGGGCTGCTGCCAGATTTTTTTTTGCAGGAGGGCAACTACACAGCCAAAAGTAATATAATTATATTACGTGTGTTGTGTATACGCAGGTACACCCTGCTGCTTGTACGGGCAATTTGGCCAAGATAAAAAAAAATATTTTTTTTAGCGGTGGTCAAGTCATCACGATAAAAGGTTTTTCGAGGAAGATGCGCTAGCAGAGATTATCCCAGGCATTGTTGTTGGGGGTTGGGGGGGGGAATCGTCGAGAGAAGAAAAAATGTAATTGGGAGACAAGCTTGTTTTATTTCTGGGCTCTATCGCAGAAAAAAAAATTGTAATGTGGTTTTGAGGGACAGGAGGTGTAATGCTACCAGCCAGAAAAAAAACGAGTATTGAGCGAAATAAGAAGAAAAAAAATAAGAAGCAGCCGCAGAGTACAATTGTCTGTCAGACTGAGATTTTTTCGTGAATGCTTGTCTGTCTCGGTGCTGGTTGACTGGTGGGACGATGCTGCTAGGAGTGATGATGATGATGATGATGAAGGTATTTTGTTGAGAAGAAAAAGAAAATGTTTTAAATTTGTGCGGAGGCAGCAGGAGGAGCAGGAGCAGCAGTCAAGAAGAAAATGGTGTAATCCGCCCACTACAAAAATTTTTGCAGAGAGGAGCAATGTTATCAGAAGAAGGAGAAAAAAGGATAAGAGCAAAAAGATAAAGAGTGATTATTATGGGGAAGCGTGTGTGTGTGTGTGTGTGTGTGTGTGTGTTTGCATGCCCATAATTTTTGTGGATGGGGTTGAAATGTACGGGGGTGGTGGTGGTGGTGGTGGTTACTGCTGCCACCACCTCTGTGCACATTATTCTGAAGAGGCATTCTATTACTCGATTTTCCTTTAGAATTGAGAGACTGTTGTGTGGCAAAATGGGAAAAAAGAAAATAAAGCAGCATTGAATACTACGGGGTCGGTCATAAAAGACGTCACCAAAAATGTACACTAACATAATAAACTTTTTGTACTTCATTTTTGTACGGTATTCGGGGGAAATAACAAAATACAGAGGTAGGAGGAGGGTGCGGTGATGTATGGATGTCGCCACCGCTCGAGGTAATGATATGTCTCTAGCTTATCCTCCTAATGGCCAGATGGTAGGAGCGAAGGGGAGGAAAATTTGGTAAGGTTTGTTGTGATGATGATGATAGGTACGCAAAGTGCTAGTCGTGCAATCTAAAACGTGTAAGTGCACAGGTACATGAAAAAAAAATTGCCACAGATGCTGAGAATGCCGCAGCGTGCGAGTATTCTGGGAGGGGTTGAGTACAAGAAGAAAAATGATATAATTCAAGCGTGTGCTAGCGAACAGTTAAAGAGAAGCTGAGAGGAAAGAAGAAGAAGAGGAGGATGATGATGAGATGATGATTATGATTAAGGGATGGGGAGTAATACTATCAGTAGTACTACTAGTAAAGCGGTGTTGAATGCAGCTTCAATCTTTTTATCTCTGAGGAGATTGCCACTACTACTGTAGAGTTGTAGAGACGCCATTATCATTATGCGCGCTGTACAGGGTTATCGATGGGCAATTCTGTGAGAGAGTGAGCAAACCAACAAGTAGAAATTGACGGGAGCAAAACAGCAGGATACCTTGTTCATCTGCGGCGTATTTTATGCTGCACAGCAACAATGCAGTGGGTTAGAAGGATTGAGTACATCATTGTGAAAATTGGGGCCGTTCATTTGAGACGTCACTTTTTGCTAGAGTGGAAGAATTACGCGCATTCTTGAAACAATTTGAAAAACTGAGGTGTGTATGGCTACTTTGGAGATGTTCAAAATGGGACGTCGTGTATGGACGACCCCCTGAGAAGAAAATGTAGAATTGTAAAATATTGTGTGTAGGTTGATGTAATAGTGGGGAGATACCTAAATGTATTTCTGCCTGTTTTTGTACGCTGTGGTCGTTTTCGTTGTTGTCGTCGTTACTACTACATTATGCCAGTAGCAGCCGGACGATTAAGGTAATTTTGTAGGGAGCAACATGATAACAGCAGCAGAAAAACAAACAGTTCTAGTTCTCATGAAATAATGATTACAGAAAGGAAACTGTATGCAATAATATCAGCATCATCACCAGCACCGTCGACATGAAGAAAAACATTTGTGAAGAACTAAAGGGGTCATGCATTCTGCACGTCCCCATTTTACCTCTCGTAATTTCTTATTTTGCGGGAACGAGAAAGGAACAATCTAGAATACCCTGTTTTCCCTGTATAAATACCACTGGTCTTAATATCGGGACGTAATGCGTGAAGGACCCCAAATTGAGATATTACAGTACGAGGCATACAGCACATATTATGCATCTGACACAAGTACAAGACCCCATGTATTGATGTGGTGGTATCTCCTTATCTTCACAACCAAAATGGTTTATTTTCCCGTTTTTTTATACCAGAATGGATGATGCTGGGATTCAGCCCACTTTTTCCTAAAATGTCCCCAATTTTTCCCTTTTTCCCTCATTTTCCTACAAAGATACCCCCTCCCTGCAAATAATCTACATTCGACCTTGTTGCCGCCACTCGCCTCTCCCCCGAGACCAATAGCAAGACTGCCACACGTTCTCAATCCCTGATGCTTATCATCTCCCGGATTCCCACTTCAATTCCCTCATCCCAAGCACACACTAGCACCACCACCACCCCCCCCTCCAATA
>JAHZNE010000996.1:0-40800 GCA_027744055.1 Callyntrura sp. NNG-2020 | reverse complement strand
GGGGGAAAGGGGAGCTTTTTTAGCAGAGAGTAAGTAAGAACACTCCTATGAATGTGATGATGTACACAAGAGCTCTTATGGACTTGTTGAGTCTATTGAGTAATAGCAAGTATAAATAGCGTCGCTGCCAAAAAAAGACGAAAGGAATTTTTACCCTCACCACATAGAGCAGCAGCAGTAGCAGCAGCTACA
Source organism: Callyntrura sp. NNG-2020 (assembly GCA_027744055.1). Taxonomy (NCBI): domain Eukaryota; kingdom Metazoa; phylum Arthropoda; class Collembola; order Entomobryomorpha; family Paronellidae; genus Callyntrura; species Callyntrura sp. NNG-2020. The sequence continues at coordinate 40,608 of JAHZNE010000996.1, read as the reverse complement.
AAGGTTAATCACATTTACGCCATGGAAAATTGATAATAGCTGTCACGTACCAAAAATTTCTAATAAACATACCAACTCCTGTTTTTTTACCCGTTGATAAATGTTCTCTGTGCTGGAGAAAAGATGTACACAATGATATTTTTCAGAGGGAGAGAGAGAGAGAGAGAGGGAGAGATATTTTTAAACAGACATGCCACATTCAATTAAGCGGTTAAAGTTATTCTTCTATCGGTGGTGGTGGAGTGGCACTGTTTCGTGCCTAGACATCGAGACGAGTGTAATTGTATTGTTTTCATGTACATTATTATTTGGCAAGAAGGGCGCCCTACCATTAATATTAATCCCTACTAAACTACTAATAGCAGTGATAAATGTGCTGGCAGTGGCGGTCATAAATAATATCATATAACAAACAGCTTCCAGAGCAGAAAGCGACCCAGCCGCTCAGATCCGTTTATTCAATCTTGTACCATGTGTACATAAAGTGGTGGGTGGGAGGATAAGTGTATGTAGGCGCGTTTTCATTTATTCATGATAGGTAAACAGCTCCAGGGTTTACTGTTTACTAGAGTTTCCAAAAAAATCCTTTTTGCTGCAGATGGTTTTGGTGGAAGGCCGTCTTGTTCCACAAAGTGTAATAATTGTCAGGATAACAATGGTAATCGGCATGAATGGAACATACACCGTTCGTAACCGCACACATTCCTTGTACACGTGTACGGTGCATTGTAGTACTATCTATCTCCAGTCTCCGGAGTTCCGATTTGCGCTCTATTTATCACAACTGACAGTTTAGATTCGGTTGTATTTAGATCCTTCGATATTACAGCGTCATGCTGTATAGACGACGCTGACTGACCGACTAAAAAAGAAAAGCTGCTTTTGGAAAGACCAAATGAGACAACAGCAACAGCAACAACACGGCTGCTCTCAAAGAATTGTTGGTAGTTTTGCTTAACCCAAAATAAACTTTGTGGGCTGTTTGGTTCTTTGAACCTTCTCCCCCCTCTCTCTCTCTCCCTCCCTCCATTTCTTTCCCGTAGGGTCTCCCTGCGACAATTTTTCTTGTTGCCGTTGTCGTTCCAGTCGCTCTTATTATAGTATCTCCTGCATCCGCGTTGTCGTCGTCATCATCAGTAACCTCATGACATGTTAGGAAAGTCCTATTAAAAAGTCCAAGAATTGAGAATTGTTTGCAGAAATAATAACAATAAGTTTAAAAGGGGAGGGAAATAGAAGTTTGATGAGACATGAAACTGTTTTCTCCTTTTCTCTCTAAAAAAAAGTCTACTAGCATTTGGAGTAGCGTAACATTAGAGTATCGCCTTTTCTCTTGTTTTGTTGCTGTGTGGTGGTGGTGGGTGGGTGGCAGTGGTTTCTCTAGATTGGATATCTGTTCCAACTTGCTCTCTGTTTTGTTTAGCGCAGTACAAAAGGAAGAGGGAGAAAGAAGGAAAAGAGTAAAGAAACCTCTCGGTTAAATGCCTGTTAGTTCAGCTGTTGTTGGTGCTGGTGCTGCTGCTGCTGCTGCCGACCCAAAGTAGTGGTGGTGGTGGTGATGTTATGGGCTTACTTGAGCAACATAATGTGATGTGCTTAATGTGATGGAACAAGCCATAGTTGAATTACTGCTCCATGATGGCTACCTACCAAAGACACTATCGCCCCTGTTACAACAACTACATGCGCTAACATTGCATTGTTGCCATTAGTATTATTATTACCACTACATACATTCTTTCGAACAAGTAGTAGTAGTAGTAACCTCTGTAACAATAGCAGCAGTCGGATGACGACGACGATGATGATGATGATGATGACGATGATCTGTAGAGTCTACAAAGCACACACTCTTTCGAGGCCTTTATGCAAAAACCCAGAGAGAGTAAACACAGAAATACATCTTCGCTGGTTTAGATAAGCAAACTGTAAACTCATCTTTCCTATTATAATTCAACTATAAAGCATTACATAAGCTAAAGGCATTCATTCATGTGCACAGACACATAAAATTAAAGAATTATATCACCGCGTCGTTGTTGCAGCTCTCGTCCTCTCTCTCTTCTCCCAAGTCTCTTTGCAAATGCTTATCATTAATATTACTACTGCCATCATTTTGCAACCATATTATGTAGCAACATAGGTAGGCATATATGTATCACACATAAAAAACATTTTAATACTGGAACTTCTCATTTTATTCGCATTTTACTCGTAGTGATAATAGTATGAGTGTTTTGGGAGTGAGGGACGATAAACATGCAAGGCCCTCTGCTGCGAGACAGAGAGAGAGAGAGAGAGAGAGAAGAGAGAGAGATGTATATGTAAACGTAATGTATTATGTAATGGAATCGACTTTGCACCGTGTCTGTGTTTATTCCAATTTATGGGGATGTTAAAGAGCACATTGTGTAGAAACACATGCTATCTCCCTCTCTTCATTGTGCACATACACGTTCACTGAGGAAAACAATAATAATCGCTGCTTTTCTTTTGTCTTTTCCCTTTTATTGTACATAAACTTTTCGTGCACTCATTCCTTCCTGATCTCCTCCTCGCTCTATCTCTCACTCTCCGCGATACACTGTCTTTTTCCTTCTGTTTATCCCCTCCAATCTGGTACATTCCCGTATTATTTAGCAGTTATGCACGTGCATGCAATTTGATTGTGAGTCCACCGTGGCAGAATATTTTTCCTACGTTTCGGCTTCATCATGTTTTTTTTTCTGCTCGCCATCATCATTTTCATCCACGAAAAGGTTCGCTGCAAAGGATTAACGCTGTGCCGTCAAGTTTGTTTGTACAGAGAGACTCTCGTGGTGATCATCATCATCATCATCATCATCATCAGCCGCTGCTGCTATGTCATGTCAACGCAATGCAATGGTTCGTTGGAGATGTAATGGCGGTTGTGCGGTAATGGTAGTAGTAATAGTAGATGTAGTAGCAGGAGTAGTAGTAGTGTGGCACGAGAGAGGTAGAAGAGGAGCAAAGTGTTCAATCACATTATCATTATAATAATGTTCCAATAATACGTGCGTACTACTACACACTTACGTGATTCCATTTTCTTTTTTTATGATGTCATCCCCCGTAAATGCGACGGTGATTACATTACAATAACGCGGAGTGGGTGGATGATGATGATGGGGAAGAATGCTGACTCGATGATGGAAAACTGTTGACATTGACAAAAGTTGACACTGTACAAGTGTATTTAATTGTCGTTTTATAGCAATAATGGCTCTGCGATATCTTCCAGCTATTATTGCCGTAAAAAGTACGACGTCACCTCGTTTTGTGCGCAGTTTGCTTGTCTGTCGAAATCCCTTTAAATATTTACCTCTACTACTATCATTGTTCCCCTCCTTGACACAACATCCCGTTTTACCTGCCATTTTCCTCGTCTCCTTGTGAGAAACACCCAGGCGGACTGGCATCATCATCATCTTGGTAACCTTCTGTCAAGCCAACCCTCATTTCACATACAGTAGTAGTGGCTTAATGCATTTTTAACTGCTTGTTTGGGTAATCTGTTATTGATTGAATTCCTTCAAGTGCACCAACATGGTCTCGTCATGACAGAGAAATCTACATCCGTTGTTGTTCTTCTTCTTCTCCGTATAGCGCATACCTTTGAAAGTTTGACAGGTCTCTCAGCATTCCAGCAGTCTATTCACTCTCTTTCGGCGTAGTGAATTGTTTTGTAGTCGGTAGCAGCTGCTTACATTCTATAGATAGAAAGAGGGGCTGTAGTTGTAGGCAAGTCTTTGGCCTTGTTGTCTTCTTGTTGTTGTTAGTGGTGGTAGAAGGTAGAAGATAAGCTTCATTTGCATTGGAGAAAATTAATGTAGGTATGTGTGCAGTTTTGAATGAATGCGTTTTCTTTCATTCTCTCCCCCTGTCTCTTTATTGGCTGGCATAAAATTATTGGTCTTTTGTTGTTGTTCTTCATTTCTTGTTATTATCAGGATTACCGATCTGACGAAGGTGACGAGCCACAAGAAAACGACGAAGAGTCAGATTGGTAAAGCCAGTTGGTGATATAGGGGATTCGTATGTATAGATTTTTGTTTAATTTCACAAAGGAATGAACATCCTTCTTTCTTTGATTCTCTCTCCCCGTCTCTCTCTCTCTCTCTCTCTCTCTCTCTCTCTCTAAAATATAATGTTACTCTTTCAGCATTTTTCTATACCTGTTTGCTTTGCTTGTCTACCAGCAGCGCGAGCAAAACCGACCACCACCACCGCACTAACAGCAGCCACAGTACCATTTGCCTCTTTAATACCCCCAGTTCGTATTTTAGCACACTAGACTGGCGTTTTATTAGAGCGTTCTCAAACGCTCCTCTCTGCCTGCTGAGGTTGCAAATTGTAATCCCTAAAGATTACATAACATTATAAATATGCAGTGCTCCATTTGACATCAGCACTAATGCTTTTGTGATCTGCTCAAGAGCAATTCATTTTTGCTAAAGACAAGCTTTGTGGTTTTTTCCTTCGTACACGGTCTTTGCCAGCCAGGAGGAGTACATGCCATTCCAAAATATATGTTTGCATGCCTGCTGGCAGTTTTGCGCTGTGTAATAGCAACAATAATAATAGTACCGAAGGAGAGTAGTCGGATTTTGCTGCTCCAAGCCACTTTTTCGTGGTAACTACATATATATATATCATCTTGTGTTCTCTCGAATGTGGTGGTGGTGTCCTATTTGTTAAAATTGCAACTGTTCTCTCAGAGACGTATATAATATGAATAAAGTCATTATGAATTTTTTCTTCTACATATCATCCTCGTCGTGATCGTCATCATTCCGACACACATAACTATGCATGCGCACAATAACACACACACACACCAATAATACAGCAGTACATACTAACAACAACTGCCGAGCTAAGATTTCATATTAGCAGAAATAAATTGAAATGTTGCTGAGCAAAGCAGTTTTACATTTATGGAAGCATTTAATATTCCCTTTTTATTGTGTTTGCATTTTTTCGTAGTTTCACAGTCGAGCGATATAGCGGGGTAACTGAAAAAGCGAGAAAGAGATGTAATATGTAGCTCATAAACTACACGAAGGGGAAAATAGGGTGCTGCTGCTGCTGCTGCTATGCAGTGCGGAATGATGTCATTTATGGGGATGAGAATGAAACGATTATGTTGTTATTAACTGATTCTTGAGAGATCTTTCCTTCCACTGGGCACGTTTAGTTTAGTTACATAAAAAATGATGAGGTCACTCTCACAAAGAGAGAGAGAGAGAGAGAGAGAGAGAGAGAGAGAGAGAGATGAACGCAAATTCACATGGGTGCATTTGATTTAGGGAAATAATCAATTTTATTTTACTGACAGCCGTGAAGTAGTAAACACACAAGTGGAATTTCATTTTTTGATTTTATTGCCCTTCTGCGTATCTATGACTCTGTGGCCTTTTCGTGCGTGTCTCTCTCTCGCTCGCCTCCCTTTTGTCTGCCCTTTCCATGTGGCTGTTTCTAGAAATATTTTCAAAAGGATTACGATTCCCTTATTTATGACAGGCTCACTTGGCTGAACTCATTTTCAGCCAGTTGCCGAAAAACACTACGTCTTACGTAGAAAATGTTGTCCTTAAATAGGTGGCGTCAGCGGGATTCGTTAAGCAGAGAGTAGTGTAATGAAGCATTATTATAGCTCTGCGCCTTATGTACTTATTCGTAAGAACGTAAGCTTCTAGCATTGTGTTGTACGCAAAATTGACAGTCGTAACATGACATCTAACATAATCGTCTGACTATCAGTTTGGCTTTTGACATCTCTGTGATATCATACCATTTTTGGGATTTTTCCTCAATCTCTGCTCCCCCCTCTCTCTCTCTCTCTCTTGCTCACCATCATCAAAACAACGTAGTAAACGCAAAGCCCTGACACATACACAGTCACAGTCAGACTTCTCAGTGCATTGTACTAAATGATCGAACAAGTTTTATCTGACCTTAATGGTTATTACCACAGCAACTGCTACTGCTGCTACCATTTTGGTGAATAGGTTGTAGTATACTCTTAATTAGGCTTTTATACGGATATGTTCCAACTTAGTTTGTTGATGTGTGCCATCATCAACAAAAAATTCCAGGTATTTATACGTCATATAATAAAAGCTTGCATAGTGAAAGAGAATGAAGGAGTTAATCCTTATCAGCTTGGGCTCTATTTCAAGCTCCTCCTCCCCCACTCGCTTGCTGCCCGATATGCGATAGGGCGACAGAAGAGAGTTTCCGTTAATACAAAACTTTTTCAATTCAAACCATCCGGAAAAGGAAGTTTTCTAAAAAAGCTCGCTTTAACCCGTTTCCCATTTTAGCCTTTTCTCTAAATCACTCAAAGTATTACCAAATTATTTCCTTTGGAAAGAATCAGGAAACTTTTCGGGAAAGAGATCCGGTTTATTCCTTCGTGGTTGGCAATTTGACTGGTAAAAAAATACTTTTTAGAATCAAAATTAAATAAAACTTTTTTGACGTGCTATTTTATGTATGAAGGCAGGCCTCCGCTTTGGCCAAAGACTTTTATGAAGAGAGAGAGGGAGAGAAAGAGAGGAGAGGAAGAAGAGAAAAAGTTCATGTGTACTTTTATGCTGATTGAAAATGTATGGCATGATATTATACGGCTTTTTAGAAGATTACATACTTTGACTAAAAGGAATCAGCACAGCAAAATAGACAATAATATTATTAGTTTTTTACTGTCAGTCCACCACCGCTCACGAAATACTCTTTCATGACTATTTTGTCGGGGTAGTAGTACCATACCCGTAGCATTACAACCATAACATCAACCAGACGTGCCCAGCACACAATATCGTGGTAGTTTTCTTCAAGCTTTCCAGTCGGACACAGGAAAAAAATATGATATACTCCTCCAGTTTGAATGCAATTTCAAATGCATTACATTTATGAACTGGTTATGACTTTGTAAAATTGAATATTTTAAGATGGTAATTTCTCCGCGATATTGTACTTAATACGCATAAACGGATATGAACCCAGGAGAGCTGGGAGAGAGAGAGAGAGAGAGGAGGCCCTATTTATCCTTTTAATTTGCAATTGTACAAAAAAACCCAGCGGCAAGAAAAAAACGCGAGGATGGAGAGTAGAGTGTTCAATTGAAGAAACGAAACGCAACAATAGACATGCAACGAAATATAATATGGTTGCATGCACATGCATATATCGTGCCTAAGCATCTTGTGCACATGTCGTCGCCTATCTGAGGCTGTTTGTATTTTTCTCCCCGTGTGGCCTGCTATATACCTATAGATGCCTAACCCATCACACACTATCATCATTTTTCGCTGCGTCCAAAAATGGTACCCATATTGTATCGATCGTGTTGTTGTTGTTGTTGTAAAATATATTTCGCTTTCTTGTTATGCTCTGGCCTGCCTGGCCTGGCGTCGTCGTTGTCGTCGTTGTTGTTGTCGTACCGTCGTGGTGCGTGTTATGATGACGGTATATGTACTACTACTCTGTTTGTATGTGTGTTGTTGTTCTGAGAGGATGCCAAAACGATGAAATGCATCCCTCCTCCTTCTTCTTCTTCCTCTAAAAGCAAAATGGTAATAAACCTTCCAAATTCCAAAATGAGATTGAAGCCGGGCTATAAGAAACGGAATGTAGAAATATGTAGTCCCGTCGTGGAGAGAACTTACAGGAATGAAAATTTGACAATGCTGCTGCTGCTGCTGCTGCTGCGTTGCGCTTCCTTCATTTAGTTAGTGACTGGTACCATTACTACCACAACAACCAGCCCAGCAAATCCTCTCTAACTCTCTGGCTCTGTTCTGTGGCCAGAAGGGGGAAATAATAAAAATAGTCAATAGTCCTCTCTAATACCTTGTTTTTGTTCTCTGTGACGCTCTTCACAATACTACACTTCTCCTCTCTATACATCCCATGCCAACTCAACCGAATCTCGCTGTATTCCACATTATATAGACCGTCGTCGATGTCGTCGTCGTCATATGACATTGCCAAAGTCCTGTTGGCAAAACAAATAAGTTCTTTCATAAAAAAAATAATAAAGAGCAAGTAAACAGAAACGAGCTGATTTACATCATAATCATCCTCTCCTCATGACGATGATGATGATGATGATGACAGGCTTTGTAATAAGTTCTGTGTCAATTGTTACGTTCCTGTTACCTTATAATAATTTTAAGCCTCGACTATAAATCTGTTTACTTTCAATATTTTTTCGAAAAAAATACCATGCCCAACTACCATTACTGCATGTGTATACTCTTCCTACTTACTTACTTAGTAAATCTCTTGTATTTTGCATTTTCTATATAGTCGGTAGGTATATATAGGTATATGACTAAAGGAACAAGACATTTCTCTGTTTTGCACACACAAACAAGAGTAGAATAGCAGAGCATCTTCCTTCAGCGAGTAAGCACGCTAAGCCAGCCGTACATAATACAATGTACAAGTAGGTACGACAAGCTTTAAAAATACTGATTGCGTAATCCATATAGTTTTGTAGTTGGGTGGTTGCAAGCGAAGGAGAAGGAAAGATGATTTTTTAACTGTCTCGTCCGTTGCCATCATCGTCCTTATGCATGCATTCAAACTGAGCTTCGTCATCATGATCATCGTCCCATACACACAGCATTATCATCATCGTTTTTTATACTGCCGGTGTATCTACCACACCGACATATTTTTGTAGTCTTCTCTTTGCAAAATGTGGCTGCTTACTTGCTTCTATCTATCTCCAGTCAGTGAAGAGAGCTTATTACACATTACACACAATAAGGTAGTCCATGTCAAGGCTACCTGTCCGCCGGGCCGCCTGAATCAAAAAGCAAAAAAAAACGTGTAAGAGTGAATAGGTAAGCCACTTACTTACAACCACTAACTACTAATAATACTTAATGGCGCTCTCTGGCTCTCGGCTTGCATTTTGTTGCCGCAAGGGAAAAAAATAAAAATGTTTGACAAGTTTTGTAGCAGTATAGTAGCAGCATGCAAGTACAAAAGTGTAGGATGGATGTAGTTGTAGTAGTAGTGGCAGCAGTAGTAAGCGGCAAGTAAAGTGATGATGGTTGTTTTATAGACTGGCAAAAAAATGCACAGGATTTTATAAATATGCATTCAGTCATGTTACCACGGACAACCAGACAATTGTCGATGACGATATTCAGAAATGAAACACGGAGTTTTTTTTATTACGGAAAGGGGGAACACCAAAAAATATGTAGTTTTTATATGTTGATGACTAGTACAGAAGAGAAATTGTGTATATATATATATATATGTGTGTGTGTGTATGTGCGTTATATTCCGCAGGGTATTTATAGCCCGCAATTTGAAAATATAAAAAATATATGGACTTTTTAATATTTTTATGGCTTCTTTTAAGTATGTGGCGTACATGAACAACACAGAGAAACAGTAAAGAACGGTGGCCGTGCTGCTGAAGCTACACGGCTGGTTCTTGTCATCATCTTTGTGTGTACATGCATCATAGTTGAACTATTCTATTATTACTATTACTTCATTTTTTATAGCGAACATATTTCTAGTATGGAATAGTAACACAGGTGTTTCCTTTTCACTTCACTTCTCTCTTTCTCTGTTTTTTTTGTCGTTTTTTGCTCACTCTCTCCCTCTCTCTCTCTCTCTCTCTCTTGCCTTTGTGCTGAGAATGTTGTGATGTTGAGTTCTTGATTTATGTGGTATCATTATTTTCCCTCATATTCATATTGTTCCATGCCTGCATGCACTCTATTCAGAGAAGAGAACACAGCACATAAAAATAATATTCAATAATATTTCTGCTACTACTTGCTGAGAATTTTTTTGTGTGAAAGGCACTAAACGCCAGTTTACTAGCCGGGTGGATACAGAAATTGAAAGAGAAATGGAGATGGCGAGAGAAACGAAGCGAAAATAAGCTTATGAAAGAGGGCGATGAATCAAGTACTGTGCATGTGTATATTTTGCACAAAAAATTATTTGCGGTGGTGATGTGTGACATGCAATTAGACAGAAATTTTAAGTTATACACTCCTGAGTGACTGCACTTACTTGCTTGTGATAATGATGATGATGATGATGCGTGTCCTTATTACTAAATTTTCCACTCAGGTATTCTCTCCTTATTCAACGCAGTATACTACCGACGAGACGACAACGCTGGTTTTTAGAGAGCGGGGCTATATTTTATGGTAATTTTAGCAGGAGTATGCATATTTTTTCGAGAGAAATTAGGTAATATTATTCCCTTGCTGCTGTGTTCGAGTTAATGGTGGGGAGATATTGACAAAACTTAGAATTGTCGTTTTGTTCTGTATTCAGAAGAGAGGTACGGGTAGACGAGAGTTGAAGGTACTTTATGCTTTTGTGAATCATTTCCTCTTCCCTTGCTTAATTTAGTAGGTAAGTTGTTAATATGAATACATGTTGTGCTGTGGTACACGGAAATACTAGCTAGGTAGGTAGGAGAAGGGAGGCGCATCCATGAAAAATAATTAGATGAAATGAGATGGATTAATTGGAAACTTGTTCGGAGACTCGAGTGGTTTCATCAGATATATGTGGCTAAAAATGTAGTAGTTGTTTCTGCCAAATCAGCACAGGATAGTACTGCACACAAGGTTTTCTCATAATTTGTTGTTCGTATACCTTTATTAAGCTACATACCATCTATAGTTTTAGTAAGCAATTAATGAATACAATTAATTTCGCGGATGACAACCTTGTTTATCCCAGAAAAATTTTCCATACCAGTTTGTGGACAAGATTTTGGCGGTTGTAGTAGTTGTTTGTAGAATTTTAATTCCTACAAAATTGTCTGACAGAGAACAATAATTCATTTAAGTTTGGGTTACGTAAATTTTACGTCAGTACTCCCCTATAAAGCCGTGCATTTAACTAGCAAGCCTAAGTCAAAAAAATAAATGAGATGGGTGGATGGATGTGTTATTACATGGTGGAGGGGGAGACTTTTATGTACAAAAGTACCAGTCACGGATACACCGAACAGCTATGTCATTTTGGAACGCCTTTTTGTCAAGAGAAAATTGTCTGCACTGTTGCAGACAGCATGTAAGCGAAATGGTGGCGTTCACTGTGCAAATACTCCACGTTGCGGTCATTCATTTATTTAATTATGGACAAAAGTTGTTATTTTGCGATGAAAGGCCACAGAGACCATAAATAGTGGGAAAACGGAGGATGTCGCTTGCCTCTCGAGTGTGGTGTAACGCAAAGAGCGGTACGAAGTAGCGAGCTAGCAACCATGACAAAAACTTGACAAAGATTGTAGCTTAACCAAGAAGTTTTGTTTGAGAAAATCCTATTATTTTTGTAATACAAAACTTGTCTCTCCGGACAAACAAACTTAACATGAGAGATGAACGAAAACAAAAGGAGAGTGAGAGAGAGAGATGAAAGAGAGAGAGAGAGAGGAGAGTGACTGCATTCAACAACTTTTTTGGTGGATTTCGCATGCATATCATTTTCGTGTGTAGCTATTTAGGTCATCCTCATCATCTCATCAGAATATTTATCATCATTTTCGTCATAGACATCATCATCACGTAAAATCCTCTTTTTGGTCTGGTGTCCTTTTTTCCCTTTGGATACACACACGGATCTCCCTTCCTATCTGTCTCCATCTTTATTTACACATGCCTCTATATTTCTCTGCTTTGCTTGCAGAAATGTGAAATGTAGCAGAAGAGAGGAGAGAGACGAGCGAGTGTGCTAGTGTTTACCCACTTCTGTTGACTCTAAAGTTTTATTTTATTACCTCCCCACTTCTTCTACATCATTTCACAAGTTTGCCCATTTATATTTTAGTGTTGTTTTATTTCTTGTAGTTTTAACATGATTTAAGTTAAGTCATTGAATAAATCGTAAAAGAGATGACGTTGACGACGACACTATTTTTCCTCTAGTTTCCTAATTGAGTTACATTTTGTCAGGGTAACATTCATGATGATTACCTGGTTGATATACACTCATCATTATCGTAACATAATCATAACTTGACGTTCTTCTTTATGTATGTGTGTACACAAATTTATAGAAAGGAATATCATATTTGTAGATTTACGGTGTAGCCGGTAAATTTGCATAATACATTTTATTCATCTCTCTCTCTCTCTCTCCCTCCCTTTCACCCTTGTAGAAGAAGACAGGCACACACACACATATACATATGCATACACAAAACTGTCTGTAGGGCAGCAAGAGAAAAGATAAAAACATGGCAGCAACATTCCTCCTTGATGACGACGATGATGGGATAAGAGTATTCTCAAGAATGACTTAAAATGGTCATCTAAGCGCCATTAAAGTGGAAATCCGCACCACTGCTATAATACACTCTACTCCACTTGGGTTGTTGTGGGGGATACGCCAAGGTGTTCAAGGGGATACAAATGCGCTGTCCAATATTGTGAGACTAGTGGCCCGTGATGACCATGTTAGACAAATTAAAGCAATTCAAATTATTATTTGTAATAGCGTACAGTTTTCGAACGACCCTCTACTCTGATTTACCCATCGCCGCAACCTCTCGCGCAGCTCTTCTGTTAGAACTTGCAGTTTAGGAAGATTGGTATCTCAAAAAGAAAAAAAGCCTACCAATATATGTAATTGCAGCATTTAGAATGGCCATATATCGGCACTGCTTTCGATACACGATCATAGATCAACTAGGAATGTAAATTCCGCCCAGTTACACACACCTTATTGGTTGCCATTACTACAGCACCTACACAAAAACACAAAAACTTACTTACTACCTGTCTACAAATATAAATAAGGTTTTGAGAGACCTCCAATTCTTCCATAATGCACTGTTGAAATCATATTTCGTTTCATCCTTCAATTTTGACAAACTGGGTAATCATATTGGCAAAAGCAACACAGCTAAGGTACTTAAAATTACGAACAATCCGTTTACGATACTCACATCAACGAAAATAGAATTTGACTCAAATTGGATCTTGGCGCAGGATTTGAAACCGAACGATGATGCTATATGGGGCAGTGTGATGCAGTATACTAGTATAGTATATACATAATATTACACACAATAGGAAAATGGTAAAACGGCAAACTGACAAAAGCAAAAGCTTTGATTTATATAGGTAGAATAATGGTAAAATCATAGAAATGCATGTAGCTCGTATCTCTGTGAGTGTGTAGTAGTAGTAACCCATGAGCGACAAATAACACTTGACAATAACAAGGGACGGCAAGAAGTGAAAACCCCTATCATAGCCATCACGAAAGTTAATAGACTTTGAAAAGGTTTACACTCTGCTCGCTAAACTAATACTACAATAAATTTTTCTCGCCTCTTGACGCTTTCTTGTTGTTGCTGTTGTTGTTGTTGTTTCCTTATATAGGCTTCGTCGTCTCTTTTTCGATTGGTAATCTGACACGCTTGCTTCTTACCTTGTTAACCCACGATTGTTCTCCGATTGCATCAACCTCGTTTGTCGTATATGTCCTACCAAGATATTATTTTAATGATTTGATGACGTTGATCTGATATACTAAACAAGTATACAACAGGTAAAAAAAGCGATATGGCAGCAGCAGCAGCGCATAAAGAGGAACCAAGTGAATCTAACTATCGCCGTTTTTTTTGTCGTCGTAATTTGCCGTCGTCATTGCCACTAAACTTGTTGAGGTTTTTTAATCCACGTGTCAGTGTGTGTGTGTGTGTGATGCTGCTTGTTGAGGCTTGAGTGCGTGCGTCGTGCATTGCAATTGCACCTTTACCTACGTGCATTTTACACATTTTTTAAAATGAGGAGAGGAATACCTGTTTTTGGAGGTTTTGCCATTATTCTAGAATGACCATCCTCGTCTGCACGTCCTATGCAGGCAGCGTCGTCTGTGTAGTACAAGGGAGAAAAACGGCCACACTTGGTGCCTCTCCCAAATTGCTGCAAAAACGAGCTGGTCTCTTACAAGGAGGGGGAGCTATCATCTTCTGAAGCCATAAAAGAAGCACCCGGTGTAATATTTCAAGATTCGTCTGACTCTATATGACAATAATGCATGAGTAACTTGGGAAATTGGAAATAGATAGGGTAGGAGCAGTAATAATATTAATAATGACGGTTACGGGCACGTATTAAGTTGTAATAACGACAGGTGTGGTAAAGTGTGTGGATAATATTACAAAAAAACAAGAGAGGTTTTAATATTGTTGTGGGTTCCAGAAAATTGAGTCACTTATCCTCTTACAAGCCCATCGAACAATCAAAGCTTTTTTCTGCTTTGTTCCGTTTCTTTGAACAGAAGGTGTTTTTCTACAGGCTCATTTTTCACAATTTTTTTTCTCCTTCTTTCAATCATGTACAGATTCATCAGACATTGTCGACTGTAAACTGAAACTAATTCTTGGACTGATATGGACACTGATCTTACACTATTCCATCTCGATGCCAGTATGGGAAGGCGAAGAGCAAGATTATCATCAGGGAGAGAAAGGACCAACACCGAAACAAAGGTAAAAAGAATTAAATAAAACCTACGGGGATCTCGGATTCTGATAAATAATGAAAATGGAGATTTCAACAACAAAAAGTAGACTAGAAGAGTAAGATAATACCCGGAAAGGATAAATAATACAGAGTATCCTCCTGGGTGCCGGGGGAATACCGACGCGTATGCGTAGGTATATTAATTTTTTTTCTTTGCTGCCAGGTGGTGCAGAATGTAGGTCCGTTTTGCATTTTATAGAGTGAGAGGAAGCCACTAATTGAAAAGTTGTTTTATTTCGCATTTTTTTTTGTCCCTGAGAGAGTTTTGTTGTACAAAGCCTCTCTTTGACAGGAAAAAGTCTAGTGTGTATTTAGTTAGACTTGACGTACGTGTGTGTGTCTTGGGAAATGTAAACCGGCTTATTTTTTTTATGCTTGAACAGGCTCCTCCACTGGGTTCAGAGCAAGTTACCTGATCTTCCCATTGCAAACTTTACCACAGACTGGAACGACGGCCGAGCTGTTGGAGCCTTGGTTGATGCTGTAGCTCCAGGTAGGTTCCGATCGTATCGAGGATAGTGCATGTACCCTTCTGCTTATAAGTACGCCATAAATATATTTACTGCTGCTGCTTCTACTGATGATTATATTCCATCGCTGAAGGACGGCAGGAAGGAGGGCTACGCAATGGGCAGGTTGATTTATATCACCTTATAAATTTTACCATTTAAAAGCTCACAACAGCCAGTGGGAAAGATGAGATTTATGAGAGAGGATGTTTCATACATTATGTAGCAACTTAGCTGCGGGAGGAGGGCACACGTGTATGTATCTATGGGAAGAGAAAGGGGGAAAGGCCTTGCTTTCACCTCACTCTCTTTCTTTCACTCTCACCACATCCATTTAACTTTGCTAGTCCACCTTGCATTCCCATTCTTATCTCTCTTTATCCTTTCTCTGTTTCATTTACTGGGACCACCAGCACTTCCCCACAGCTGCTGGTCGCGTCTCAAAAAGAACTTGACCGGAAAGAAGGAGACGTGAAGTAGTACTCCCTTTTCTTCTCCCCATCGCATCATCATGTCAGGACAAGTGCATAGATTATTACGTGTTGAAGACAGAAGAAAGCTACATCCTTCTAGCTACGTATAAGACGCGTGTAATGCACTCTGCGACCAGCGCGCGTATATTTCTTTACGATACTCCCACTTATGATGATCATGTCAGATTTGTAGCGGGACTGCGTGCTTCATCCGCCCTCTACACCTCCACCCCGACCACCACCTTTCACAGTTGTTTTATAAATAAGTTAATGAAAGTTGCTCTCCAAAAGTTGCTTGCTTCCCTTGTATAATCGCTACCTTCCGTTGCTTTACATCTGCCTCCGTGTAGATATACATATATACCTGCACATGGGTACCCAATTACAGACATCTTTTCTTTAACGTCCTACTTTCCAGGGTTGTGTCCTGACTGGCAAGACTGGAATCCGAATGATGCTCTACAGAACGCTGCGGAAGCTATGGGTCTTGCTGATGACTGGCTAAATGTTCGTCAGGTGAGTTGCCGGATATATCCAAAGATGTAGATATCCTTATGTGGCTACCTATATAAAATACAAGGAGTACCCTTGTAGCCACCTCCGCCCGTATAGATTTTCAGCCTTGTACTGCACTGTTGTGCTGCTACTGGCTCACTCTCCCCCATATCCACTGTTAGGTTGTAGCGCTATCTAAAAATACGCTAGGCTTCCTCTGCTTTGTAAGGTCTCAT
Source organism: Callyntrura sp. NNG-2020 (assembly GCA_027744055.1). Lineage (NCBI taxonomy): Eukaryota > Metazoa > Arthropoda > Collembola > Entomobryomorpha > Paronellidae > Callyntrura > Callyntrura sp. NNG-2020. The sequence continues at coordinate 24,334 of JAHZNE010000996.1, read as the reverse complement.
TCCGATTATTTTTTAATGGTGATTGCGGACATAAAACCTTTTTCCTAAACCTGAGCACATCCTGCTCAAATGAGATCCAGTAAAAAAAAGTTACGCTAGGAGAGTGATTATGTTCTACCATAAACATCCTCAGTTTGTGGTATTCTCTCTATGTGTATATACATTGAGCTGTACATTTTTCACCAACTTTTTTCAATTATCCTTTTTCAGCTTATCAAACCAGAAGAAATAATTAATCCCAACATGGATGAGCTGTCCATGATGACTTACCTATCGCAATACCCAAGTGCCAAGTTGAAAGCAGGAGCTCCACTTCGTCAAAGGACCAATCCTAACAGGTTGCTTATCGCCCCGTTTTTCTTCCTCTCCTGTCACTCACATACAATTAATACAAAATTCGTTATAAAAAATATCATGTAGCCAGATCTACACCATGTTACATCATCACTGTTTTCACGGTGAACCCCTATTATGCCCACTACAAAAGAGAGTGATTCAACTTTCCAATCTACAACCACACGCGAGCAAATCTTTAGTGTTTTATGACATTCTCTCCACACAAAAGCGCCTTGATTTACGTTGTTTTCTCCTTATCTTGATTCTACCATCTAGCCATAAAGTTGTAGAGTAGTAATGGGGCATTATCAACCACAACAATGGGTACACTCGCATGGATGCCTTGAATGGGTATCAGAGAGAAAGGACTGTGTATATTATCGTGTCTTTATTTCCCCAGTATGACTCTACCTCTCTTGACACTCTTGACAGTCATAAATGAATGATGCATTGCACTGTAACGAGCAAACTCTATTAGTATGATCGTTACTCTACAGCATTACTATTATTTCGATTATAATTATTGTTATCATAATGATTACTGCTATTGTTATTATTGTTTTCTTTTTTGTTTCCTTTTTTCGCTCTCTCTATCTCTCTCTCTCTCTTTCCTGTGAATGAACAACCATAATTCGTTTTCCCCTACAAAACATCACACACGTGCTGTTGAATTTCCATACTACACATGACGACCACCCTTCTCTCTCACACACACTCTATTTCTCTATCATTCTCTGTCTCTATGAAATTAGTGTTCCACCTCCAAGGTAATTATTACTTTCCTCTCATTCTCTTTTTTTCTCAATTCTCATTAAGAGAATGCCAACCATAGCAAATGTAACAACGTCACCATTCTCACTGCTACTACTACTACTGCTGCTGCTGATTCTACTACTTCACTACCACTTATCACTAAATACTCACCCCGTTTATCATTTTACCTGATTGTGGCACATTGTATTGCAGTTTTAGTGTATGCACAAAGCGTAATACAGGTTTCCCCCCATTTGTAATGCCCGTCAGTAGTTACAGTTACAAGATCCATTTTGCTCTGTCGCTACCACACTTGTTTTTTTTCCTCTCTCTAATACCACCACACTTAAGTGATGTGAAAGATTTTAGCTGTGAAGCAAGGAACGGAATGGAGGGGAAAACAGCAACAAAATAACAAATGTTTGTATTTCTCGTCTTCTTGTGAGAAAAAGTAATGGGTTTTCCTTTTTTTACTGTGCGAGAGTGAGCGAAAAGCTACCGTAAATGTAACAAACCAATACTGCCACCACCACCATCACCACTACCATTTTCCTTGTAATATGCTTTAAGTGTAAAAGTTTACGGTAAAATGTAAAATCAACAAACAAAAATACTTTCATTATTGGGCACGTTCTCCAATGCAATATGTATGTATACAACTTCTACTTACATACTTTTTTGTACCTGAGTGCATGTTTACTGCCGTTTTCTTTTTTTTTCGAAATGTCTCGCTGACTGAAAGTTTGTGCTTGTTTTCTGTGTGTGTATGTGTCTTTTTTTTGTACGCCACTTCTACTGCATTAAAATGCAGAGATTGTAAAAAAAGGAGATTGCTCGTCGAGTAGCAGCAGCTCAACTTTTTAATTCCAAACCAATATGGGAAACGAACGTCGTACCAGTGCAGTACAACGAAACTAGTTCCGATTCCCCCTTTCTCTATTTTCTCTTTTCCGACGTACCAAGAAAGTAATAATAATAGATCTTTCCCTTTCACTCCTTTTCTCCCTGTTCTCTTTCTCCTCTTTCCGTATTTGTGTTTCTCCGCGTGTGTGTGTGTATGGGAACCGTAGTTAAATGCACAAGGTAAAAAAAGTGAGTGAGTGAAAGTGAGCTAATTCCAAACACACAGGGAAAAGAAGCAGCGATGCAATGAAGCACATAAAAGGTTGCTGCTGATGTGAAATTTCCTATTTTTCGGAGAAAAGTTTATTTTTTTTTCTCTTTCAATCTGCCAGTCGGGGAGAAAAACCTTGAAAGTGTTCTAAGCCGTTTTTTTGTGAGTATTGACTAGTATTACAGTTGTGTAGCGGTAAAATCGTAGTCGTAAAAATATGGATAGCGGAAGCAGTAAATAGTTTTGTGTGAAAGAAATTTGTGAGAAATACCTATATACAATAGGCCTACCTTTAATATGCTTCATCACCATCATGTTGATCATGATCATGATGATGATGATGATGATGATATGTTGTTCTGTCCGTAGCGGCATGTCTGTTTCCTTTTGATTACTTCGTACATGGAATGTACAATGGATTGTTGTAGTCTGTCTATATATGCCTTTATGTAGGTATATAGGAGAAAGCTCGAAAATTTGACACAATTACGATTTCCCCTTTTTCATTTTCTACATGCTTATTATTATTATTATTATTATCCATGCCCCCTTTCATGTGTACAGCAAAATGATACGGAACACGTATGTCTTGCAGTAATATTTCGTAACAGAATCACACATATTTGCATATTGTAATGCAATGGAAAGTAGTGGGAACAGACCACGACGACGATAAAAGAAAGTATACACACACACAATAACGGGATAGTTACAACGATCATGTTATACACTACGACAGCTGTAAAGCATGCAAGTAATTTCATGTTGGCATTTTTGTAGTCTTAGAAGTAGAGACCCTGGAGTATGTCTCTGATAATAAGAATGTTTTATTCCTTTTCGCTCTTCTTCTTTTTTTTTCTTCTTTTCCCCCCCCCCTTTTTACTCCGTAGTACAATGATCACTTCCAAGTGCTTACTACTACTACCCCGGTGATGAAAGAAAGTTGGCATTTTATCTTCTTTACTGCACGCCGCTGGTGGAGAAATCCACATAACAAACCAAATAGCATTTCTTGTAATATTGCATACCTCTCGTCATAGTAGTAGTCGTAGTTGCGTTGTTACGAGCGGTTGTAAGAAGTTATTTCTCGCACTGCTCTCTCTCTAATACACGGTGTTTGTTCGCTTTTGGAATCCCTTTTTCTCAGTAGACAGTTGTTTGCGGTTCTTAAACGTTGCTAGTGATAGCCAGAATGATAGAAAAGTTGGTTCAAAATGTAATCCATCGCGGTTGCAGTGACAAGTTCCATATTAGCTCTCTCTCTCTCTCTCTACTTCATAACTTTGTGCCGTAGATAAAAAAATACTAAATCCATATCGTATCATTCCATACACGGAAATTTTGTTAGTATTGCCGGAACGTTTTCTCTTTTTATTTTTCCGTTATGTCCTCTGTCTCGTTTTCTCCAGTGAAAGCAAAACAGATTTTTCTATTAAAATACCAATATATAACATGTGCGGTTATTATTATTATTATTATTATTATTATTATTATTAGGTCTTATCTATACTGTGGTGTGCATATTATCATAAGTAATTCTTATTAAATTCTACATTTACCACGACTACTACTATTACTATTACTACTACTATAGGTATGTATGCATAATAATACAAATTTATACATACGTTGTACGTATGCTACCATAATAAAGTTACGTATTACTTGGCTACTAGCCCCACTACTACTACTACAACTAGAACTATTACTACTACTGCTACTACTACATACATTTACGCATTCTCTGAAAAATCTTTGCAAGAACCACTACCCCACATGAAAGCATATTGCCTTCTAGCCGGATTAATGTACATTTTTTTGTCTCTCTATCATCTATTGTTTCCGTCTTGTGCTGCTGTTGCCGTTGATGTCGCTATCATCCTGACCATCGCCGCCGCCGCCACCACCGCCATGGACGACGATGATGATTGTTATGGTTTTTACATGCCATGAAAATTCAGAGTGAGAGCTTACGGTCCTGGCATAGAGCCGAGTGGGCCGGTGGTTGGTGCTCCAGCAAACTTTACCGTAGAGACATTTTCCGCTGGCAAAGGAGATGTTTCTGTGATGGTGGAAAATCCCAGAGGAGCAAAGGAGCCAGTAAGAATTTTTCTTTTAAAGATATAGTCTGTTGTACAAATATGTGTTGTTTTTGTTGGTGTTCATGTGACGGGGTTGGAGAAAGGAAAGCTAGTTTTGCATGTACACACACACACCCGGTAATAGTAGCTGACTACAGATTGTAAACACACTGACAAGGAGACCTGAGCTTGGTTTACATTTTGGAAGAAAAATGCATTTACTCTGTTTGCCCCCATATCCGCACCAACAAAAGCAGCATAATACGCACTACATGTTTCTTTGGGATTAGTATGGATGCAGTAGGTATGCAAAATAATGTCGTGTTTACACAACAACATCACTTTCACCCGGTGTGAGTGACTGTGACTGACTGTCTGTGTTCCGCAGACCTACTTGTCATTCTTGGGATGCGCCGCATAAGTAGATAAGAAAATGTTTCGGGTGGTAGTACTGCTGCATGCAACTAAAGTATGTTTGCTGACTTTCTTTTCTCTTTCTCTCTTTCACCAGGTGGATATTCGTTTCAATAACGATCGTAATCTAACATATAGTGTATCCTATAAACCTAAGCTAGAAGGACAACATAAAGTAAGTGTTTTGTATGCCGGGAGAGAAATTCCAAAATCGCCTTACTCAGTGATGGTTGAGGGACATGCGGGAGATGCCAATAAAGTGACTGCTTCTGGGCCGGGTCTTGAGCCAGAGGGAGTTGTGGTTGGACGTCCAACTTACTTTGATATTTTTACAAAAGGTAAATTTAATCAAGGGGAACGGGAAGCGAGAGCAAGTCAAGAATATGAGAAACACATAATGACAAGACAACTGTCTAAAAAAAATGACTGCAAAAGGGAATGAATGCTCCCAGTTTGGGGCAAGCCAAGAACAGTAGTGTGTGCGCATTGGAAAGTAATGAACTGTGTGATGTTGCCAACTCTGGCAGACACAATTCCTAAAACCGTAGTAATAACCATTTACACAATCAAATGTGTATGTCTATATATCACTGTTGTTTGAGATGAAAGTTGTGTTCTACGATAAACAAAAGGCGGAAAGACTGTTAGGAGAGAATGATGAAGAAGCAGAAACACAACGTGAGAAATCGTTGTCATTGTCCAAAGGGAACGGGCACACATGTTAAAATATTATTGTAAATTAAGCACTCAATTAATTAAACTAATTACCATGAAAAATTTATACGTACCAGTGTTTACGTTCAAAGAGGAAGATGGGAAAAACATTACCCTCTTTTCTCCCTCTATTTTGCCAATTACGAAAGCAACAACGAGCTTGGAACAAAATTGTTAAAACTCGAGTTGTCTCTTGTATACATTTTCCCTGTTTCTCCGACGAGTTTGTTTGTTTGAGGTCGTATTCCCTTTTCAGCATTTGTTAGCTTGTTTGTTTTGGCAAACGTAACATCTTGCTCCGAAAATTACACATTGTTTCGTCCCAGAAATATATACTCGCGGAGTGTGTGAGCGGAGCAAGTTTTGGACAGAGTGTGTGTGCCTCGTGTAATGCAGTACTAATGTGCTCGCTGAATACGGCTATGTAGGATGTGAATGATACATGAATGGAAATGTTACTTGCAGATGCTGGCAAAGGTGTTCCCGAAGTTATTATATTAGACCCTGCTGGGCATAAGAACACAGTTCCGGTTAAATTACGTCAAATCAGCCAAGACGTTTGGCGGTGTGAATACGCCAGTTCTACTGTTGGAATGCATTCCGTTAATGTATTTTTTGCTGGAAACCCTATTCCCAAGAGTCCATATGGTGTTTCCGTAGCACCCGTCTCAGATGCCAAAAAAGTGAGAGCTTCAGGGAGAGGGTTGCAACCTAAAGGTGTTCGTGTTAAAGACGCTGCTGATTTCCGCATTTACACGGAGGGTGCTGGGGAAGGGAAAGCTGAAGTGAGAATAATTGGCCCAGGTATGTACGAACGTGTAGGATGTATAGAGAGGGGTAAATTGCTGCAGGGAGATGATAATGTCATTAGTATTATTATCATCACGTATCACTATTATGGCAGTCTATTAGACACTTCTGTTGGAGGGGAAAGTGCAAGTTTCCCGGGAATGTGCCAGTTTGCTTAAAGAATGCTTGTCAGTGTAAGGAGCAATATCACTTGTAAGAAACCCTTTTTCAAATTCTGCTGCAGGAGGATCAAATGAAACAGTCAGTCTTCAGAAAATTTCGGGCACCACGTACGAGGCCGTCTACCATCCTCACAAAGAGGGTCGTCATATCGTAATGATATCGTATGGCGGTCATGAAATTCCAAGATCTCCGTTTGAAGTGAATGTTGGCGCATACAAGGAGTCTACTATTCGTGCCTACGGCCCTGGCCTCAGTGGTGGAGTTGTGGGTTATCCTTCATTATTCACTGTAGAAACCAATGGGGAGACTGGTGCTTTAGGTAAGACATATAGTTAAGGCTGGGAGTTGGCTTTATCTTCATTGGTAAACATGCCAGCAAGGAAAGTTCGGGAAAAAGGTTCAAGCATTCCGTGTGTCGTTCGTTACTGGGTGAAAATTGCGTGTTTCAACCCGAAAATGCTCTTTGTAGGATTTAGTATAGAGGGTCCGTCTCAAGCAAAAATTGACTGTCACGACAACGGGGACGGATCTGCGGATGTGAGATATTTCCCTACTGCTCCGGGAGAATATGCTGTGCACATTCTCTGTGACGATGAAGACATTCCAGGATCACCCTACATAGCTCACATATTGCCAAAAAGTGACTTTCATCCGGAAATGGTACTAACTTACACGGGAAGTTTGTTGCACATTATGCAACCTTGCGTGTTTTTGTGGCAGGTTGAAATACGGGAAAAGGTACAATACTTCCAGAGTAAATAAACTCGTTTTTCTTTCAAGGTCGAATGTCAGGGACCCGGGCTGGAAGCCACAGGGAATGTAACAAATAAACCCGCCGAATTTACTGTGGATACCAGACGTGCTGGATCTGCTCCTCTAGAGATTAGTGTAAGAAACATACAATAGAAAAAATACAGGGGCAATTGAAGGCAGCATATGTCAAGACAACAGAAAAAGAGAAAATTGTTGGGTTTGTGAGGAAAGGACTGTGTCAACGATTTGTGTCTCTTTGCAGGTTATGGATGCCAATTATAGCCCTGTCGATGTTAAGTTTAGAGAAACCAACGATGGAATTTATTCATGTAATTATGTGCCAAAGAAAGGTGCCAAACATACCGTTCAGGTAAGGAGATGAGAACCCTTTTGATGTGCAGTCAATTAATGTGAACAAATCAGTCGGAAATTTGGGTATTCACTGGACTACTATTCTTCTGGAAAGGTGAATTATGGAGGAGTTCCTACCAAGAAAAGTCCATATCGTGTTTATGTATCCCAACCAACGAACCCATCGAAAGTACAGGTGTTTGGACCTGGAATAGAAGACGGAGTTAAATCCCAGAAACCGACACACTTCAACGTAGACGCAAGAGACGCCGGACCTGGAGATTTGTATGTGGGGATTTTAAATGATAAAGGAGTACCTATACCCTACGAGCTTTCAGACAATGGTGATTCTACATATACTGTAGACTACAACCCTCCCACTCCAGGAAATTACAAGGTAAATTGTCAAATAGAGACATTTTGTACGATGCAGAAAGGCAAAAGGAAAGTCGTGTAATGAAGAACTGTTGTTTAGATTGCTGCTAAATACGCTGGCGTCGAGATTCCACAAAGCCCCATTCGTGTTCATGTCACCCCTCATGTGGACGTTTCCAAGGTGAAGGTGGATGGATTGGAGTCCAGTAAGTTTGTCTATCTAACAATGTTATTTTCAGATCAGGTAATTTCGTAACAGGATATGCTGGTGTAAAAGTGGAAACGTGTGTTTAGTGCAAAATGATAAAAAAGGTAGGGTTTACAGATGCAAAATCCAGTTGAATTTGGAGTGTCAGCATGGTTAAAAATGATAAAATGATAGGTGGATTCAGATTTTCAGCAAAAAAATTAATTATGATTACCACCAGTCTCAGTTTTGTATCGTGTGCTTGGAGAATAACAGAAAATAACCGTGTGATCTGATGTGGAGTGACAATATTAACGAAAGTGACATTTGAGAGGATGCCAGGATCAAACTTGTCATTGTTCATAAAAGATAGTGTCTGTATAACTGAGCTTTCGTGTGTGTGCGTGCTGGTTTGAGTCCCTAAAACTGCAGTGATATGCTGAGAGTTGCACTAACATTGTTTCTGTTTGCCCGTATGTTCATGCTCATCGTGGCCTGTATCAAATCTCGACTTTTGTTACTTTTCCAGGCGTGTTTGCGGATTCCCCAACAGACTTTGTTGTTGATACAAGGACGGTTTCACATTCAAGTCCGGGAGGGAAGGTGACATGTACCATTACAAACCCGTCTGGTACAAAAACCAACAACTACATCACACCCAATGCTGATGGCACTTACCGAATCAGCTATACACCTTTTGAGGAAGGTAGGCATGTTATTGACATCATGTACGATGGGGTCCCCATTCCCGGAAGCCCATTTGCCGTTAATGTCCGTCGGGGTTGTTGATTCCAAAAAAGTTAAAGCATTTGGTCCTGGTTTGGAGCGAGGAATAGTCAACAAGTCCAATATGTTTACAATTGAAACAAGAGGTATGAGGGTAGATGTGCCTTTTAAACAAACTTTACAAACGACTTAGTTTGCAACAATAATATTTATTCCCAATCTTTTGTGTATTACGCAGGTGCTGGTACTGGAGGACTAGGATTGGCTATTGAAGGGCCTTCCGAAGCCAAAATGAATTGCAAAGATAATCGTGATGGCTCTTGTACCGTTGAATATATTCCCACAGAGGCAGGAGATTATGATATTAGTATTAAGTTTGCAGATCAAGATATACCAGGTTTGTTTGTTTATCTTACCCGAAATACCCGAAAAATCAAGGGTCTACCTTTCAAGGGGGCTTTTCAATTCAAGCCATTTCTTTTCCATCTGACGTGCTTTTGTTGAACAGGATCTCCTTTCAAAGTGCCAGTTGACCACACAGTCGACGTTAAATCAGTGAGAGCTTATGGACCTGGGCTTGACCAGAATAATGTTAGGGAAGGCATCATGCAAACATTTAAAGTCGATGCTTCTAAAGCCGGACGCGCCCCTCTTAATGTCGAAATAATAGGTAGGCAAAGTAGTACTCCCAGTGAAAAAAAGAATGGCCGTCTGATTCTCAGTGTAACTGTAAAGCGTGAATGTATTCCAATGTTATAATCCGCCATGAATTATAAAAAGGTGCCAAAGACAAGCCTGACGTGAGAGATAACGGGGATGGAACATACGATGTTTCCTACAAACCACCAAAAGAAGGTACTCCCATCGTTGCTTCTGTCAAATGGAACGGGAAGGATGTTCCTAACACGTACGTGCTTCCAAAGCGAGTTTCCTATGAGTGGAAATAATACTCATGATGTATTTGTCATTCGCAATTGCCTCTGGGGTTGCGCTTGAATTTGTAATTTATTTTATTATGTTAGACCGGTTAAAATGAAAGTGAAGCCTAAACTGGAGCCCGAAAAAGTGAAAATTTACGGAGACGGTGTTTCCCCCAAAGGGATTCCCGCCTCACTTCCTGCTGAATTTACTGTGGATACAACAGATGCTGGATTTGGTGATCTGGAAGTGCAAGTTCTGGTAAGATACACAACAGGGAAACTTCCGTAATCAGAAAGTAATTTCCAATCATATATTACTTTTACTTTTCTACTTTTTTCTATAACCATAGGGCCCGGATAACTATCCTCGTAAAGTTAAGGTTATTGATGAAGGGAACGGTAAATTCAAAGTTGGCTACACTCCAGACGACTGCGGTCGCTACAAAATTAATGTTAAATATGGCGGCAAAGAAATTCCAAATTCTCCCATACCCGTTCAATCGTACGCCACCGGCAGTGTAAGTTTTCTTCTTCTTATTGCTAGTACGTACGTATCTCCACCCAAATTTTCACCGTGTGGCTCAAACTTATTCCATTAAAGAACACAACAAATCTCACCATTTCCTTGAAGTACATACATGCCTGATTTAACTTGATCACATCAGGAAAACTATTTTTACATTTTTCACGTGTTTTTGTACAGGCGGATAAATGTAAAATAACAGAGGGAAAGCAGAAAGCTCTCACTATTGGGGAAGAGTACTGCATCACCGTCAACGCGAAGAACGCGGGTTATGGCGCAGTAACATGCCGAATTCGTTCGACTTCTGGAAGGTTTGGAAAAAATTCTTTTGATGTTCTCCCTTCACAGTCCATAATAATGTCTACCGTTTTTTTAAGCATTTTTACGTTAAGTTTCCATCATAAAAATGATGTGATGACAGGTTACTTCTAGGCCTGTCCATACATATAAAACTTGAGTGAAAAAATCGATGATAAAACAAGTTGTCAGCGTATTACTAATGCAATACTTTTTTCCCGTGCATACATATACCCCCACTTTTCTTCCTTCAGCAGAAAAAAGAAGTAAACGCATGGAATCATACTTTTTCTTGTGTTGCTGTTCCTGCCGTAGGGGAAACTACTAAATGTACTTTAAGTACATTTTGATTACCCGCTACTACCTACTTACAGAACATTACACATTCTCCTTCAAAAATTGCTATCGCATTTCGATCTCGCTTGTGACACAGTAGCTGGCGGGGATCACAGGGATTTGTTGGTGATTCACCAAACGTATATGCTGCTGCTGCTGCTGCTGGTGGCAAATGGCATGACATGGAATATGTATAAATGTAGTATTCATAAAAGATAATAAGGATAGCATTTTATTTTATAATTGAGCGACCCCATCCCATCATCAACATCATGCTAGCTGTTTTTATCCCCTCCACCCCAGAAGAGAAAAATATTTTTGCAATATCAGAATTGATCTAAATATAGATCAAGTTTTTGAAGTAAGCCGTAAAAACTTTTTTTTAACGGTAACGAAGATTTATGACTCTAATTTCATACACAGGCTGACTTGTAAACACATTTTTATTTCTACCGAGCTTCATCTCTGTTAACGCCGATACGCCTTTTGGAAACGCGGGTGGAATTATCACGAGGGAATGCATGAAAGAGTGTGAGGCTGTGTATACGTAGGTATCCCTTTTTTTTGAAAAAAATATTTTAGTTTAGACAAAACTTATAGAGACGTTTACATTTTTCATATTTACACTTTTCTAGGCATGTTTATAATTTTTGCAGTGAAAGTGAAATCATATCTTCCACATTCTTTTATGAGTGTCATTGAAGACTCTGTAAACATGTCATTTTAGGCGTGCCGATGCACATTACACGGTTAAAATTCAAAAGAGATGAGAACAAACCAATATAGGAATACATATATACCCGGTTACCTCCAATCGCTGTTGTGTAGATAGGTATACACACTGCACCCATATGTTCCTGCAGTCGCGTTGCATTTTCTCCATAATTTATTTTAAAAAATAAACCTGGTTTTTCGGCAAACAAAAAGATCTCTTGCCGGCAAACACTTGAGGTGACATGTGCTCCTGATTTGCGAATGACTCATGATAATGATGGAAATTACTGCTGTCATTACCATCATTACTACTTTATTACTGGTACTTCTTATAATAATATTCCTGTCGTTGTTTTTTTTTCATTTCTGCTCTACACTAAAGTGATTTGGATATTGACATCGAGGATAACGGTGACGGCACGTTTTCGATATACTACACAGTGAAGGATGCGGGAGAGTACACACTTAACATCAAGTTTGGTGGTCAACCCATCCCAGAAGGATTCTACACTTTCACGGTAAGAAAACAAGAATCTCTTTTAACTGTTACATACGCCGTTAAACTTGCCGAAAAAAATGATGGGACCATGCATATTTACACATGCTCTTGCACCATTTTCGCTCTTTTTTGTTACTTCGTTATTCAAGTTTCGCATAAAAAATGAGCATAATAATAATAATAATAATACAGCAGAGAGCGTGCTTGCTTTATCAAGTAGTCTTAAAAGTCCTGCTGAAACCATGAAAAATGTGTATCTGTTATACACACATACATACATAATATCATAATATGCTGCTGCAATATTAAAATTCCCAGCAGAGTCTCCTCTTGGTGAAGATTACGAATTTCTCCCGTCCTGTATGATACTCAAAAAATACAGCGTGTTAAAGTGGAGGAGAGAGAGAGAGAGAGAGAGAGAAGAAAAAAATTCTGCTTTCCGCTAGAATTACTTTCTTGGAAAAGGAAACCGAGTCATTTTCTTTTTGCCACAAAAACTTTATGTATGTGGGTATGTGGCTGACGTTGTCATAATAGTTTCCGCGGCTTCCTCCTCAGCTCCATTTAACCTATATCCGATTTTATACAAGCCGGTCGAGGGAACAAAAAACTGTTCAGGAAATACATCGCCTATTTACTTATATAATAATTTTTTTACGTCACACTCATGCAAAAAAAGCAGTAAAAAATGGATGGCATCTTGTAATGATGATGACTCATTGACTCATAGTGAACACCACCATCATTACCATCATCATCATCCTTCACATAAGCACCAGAAGGATCATGTGTTGTTGACGTCGTCCTTTAGAAAGTGAAAGTTTTATTTGCCAAAAGAAAAAAAATCAGCTATAAGCATACGCGTATGTTTCTCTTTTGTGTTGAGGCTCTCCCATAAAAGCATTTAATATTTTTTCAAGTAAATCATGTTTCTGATGTACTATTTTTTTGTCTGCTGCTACTCAGGGATAATACAAACTTCATATTATCCACACACACACACACACACACAAACACGACATGTAGTTAAACCCGTTGGTATAACGACCTATTTGCTGCAGATGTTTTATTTTTTATTATTTGAGGAAATTCTCGCGTGAGGAGAGACGAAACATTTCGTTTGTTTGCCTCAATATACACCGCTTTCGCCATAGTAGTGGTAGGGTAAAGTGTAAGCATTATAATAAATGTTCTATATTATTTATTAATCATAGATAATATGACTGAAGCAGACGTTTGTGTGCATGGAGCGTGTACATGTGCTAAAAAAATCGTGCATAAAACCGTCGGTGATAATTTGTGCATTATGGAATAAATGGTAAAAGAGAAAATAGCAGGCGAAAATGCTAAACAGCATTTCCTGGGGCACCGTGAGACACGAACATATGTAAAATGGTACAGTGACTTGGGGGGGGGGAGGGGAAGTAAATCATTACCGGGCTGCTTGCAGGGTGGATGCTGTGAGGAAAATAATTGATAACAGGAACCCAGCTTGTATCACGTTAAGGTCAACCAAAGCCTGTCGTTTGGAATCATTTATTTTAAAATTCGAACATTTTGATTTCACATCCACGTTTTCCTCATACATACATTATGCATGAGTTTATATCATTTGATGCAGAAGTTGGAGGAAGTAAATATATGAGACGTATTACATTTCAGTGAGTCTTCAATTTATGCTGAAAAGAAAAAAAGGACCTAGCGAGAGATTTTTCCTTGAATGTGTATTGCAAATGGGTAAATATTCACTTACTGCACTCCCAAATGTACTATCAGAAAAGTTTCATTTTTGACAAGGAATATGTAGGAGTTATAGACGTTAGCAAAAAAAATCTTGTCATCTAAAATGGCCTGTCATGTCATGTATGTAGTTTCGAAAATAGCTTTGTTTAAATAAGATGGCGAGATAAGCATGTATCTAAGAATGCCTCTATAATGTCAAGTGCTTCTGACGAGCTGACGACAAGTTTTCTAATACAATTTTTTTCTTCTATTTATTGCCTGTCATCTGCCTTGTGTGAAGTTGATGCAGCAACAAATTCAGCCATCATGGCAGTTAGAGTTACGTTGTAGCATGTATTGATCGGAAATCGAAATAGTTTCCCCCTGCGTGTATTGACACACTCACTGGTATACGGCGTTGTCGTCATCTCATGTTAAGCGAATGAACAGCTCCGTTCTTACGTAGAAACTTTGAAATTTATCTGTCCAAGTTTATAAAAACCGGAAATTCGTAGAACTGAAATCCCAGAATCCTGATTTTAACCCAAATTTTGTGTATTATTGAGTTAATGATAGCAATTGGACAGCGAAACAACGAAATACACTGTTTATACGCATCATTCCTGCTCCTTGTTTCACTTGATGCTCACTTTTCGGAAGAGTCTCCTGCCCCGATCCTGCGATCCCGAACCATGTGTGAGAAAGCCATTATGAAAATTTTCCTCCGCTCCCAACGTATTTCAAGAGAGAATATATAAATATCCCGCGTCGAATTTCGGCAATCTCAGTTGTCAGCTCGGGTAAATACTCGACAGTTTGGGCAGAACCAAAATTTAAGCAGCATGTCATACACTCTTTTTACAATCAATAAAAACTTTTTATGGGTTTATTTATTTTAACCTTTTTCCACATTAAATCGTCAACATTTTTCATACACTGGATGTGCAGACACATCCGTCATACATAATAAATTATGCGTATGAACGTACCATGTGCCACAGTGTTGACGACTACTCGAAAAAATGTCGATTCCCTAATGAACTTTCTTCATCCTCATTAATAAAATTCCATTTGGCGAGTTCCTTCGTACTTTCATGTCGACGTCGCTGTCTTCTCTAAGCATATGTCTAGGGAACTGAGGAGGGCAATGCATGTGACGACCATGCATCAAGCCGACAGATGCAACGTGTGGAAACTGGCTACGGTCATTATTCGATTATATTACGTATCTCTTGTAAATATGACACTGGGAAATAAATTAAACTAAAGTGTGTTTGACTTAAAGCTAAAGGTTCCGCCCTCGTGTCACTTCATAGATGATAGACGATAGAAAATAGGTAGGAATTAGTCAGCTTAAACGTTGATAAACAAACAGCGGCAGGCTTCGTCTTCCCCCGAATTTTGCACATGATGTGTGTGGTTAAATGGTTACATCTCCTCCTATATGTATTCCTGTGTAGCTCATATCGCTTTCATTTTTCCGATTTGCTGAAAATGTCAAAAACATCATCGCGGCTGGATTTCAATGGGGAAACCGTAGAACTAGCCAAATGGTACTTTTGGAAAGGGGCGACGTACGTGGTTAATGTATGATACATGCTACTTAATACTTCTTGCAACAGGCAACAACAACCTGGTAATAAAGCTTTATATTTCATCGTGTACATAATCCTAGCAGATATTTAACCGTCATTAAACGTCCAATGTTGATTCAGATGCAACGTAAATTTGGGAAATGCATTTAGTGGTTACGTTAGACTCTTAAATTCCCGACGTTGTACGTTTGTTTAAAAATCTCTTTTGCACTTGTTAAGTGGCGTTGACGGTTTGGTGGGGCAAAAAGAGATTAACGTTTCTTTCTCATCATTGCAAGCTATCTTTGTGATAACGGTAATCAGCAAGTTTTATTAGACTCGTTAAGACATTTATTATTTTCCTCGAGACTTCCTCTCTACTACTACTACTCCCTTCCCCAATTTACCAAATGTCGTGTTTATATCACCCGGGTGCTTTTTTTACGGTGATCACAGACATTAAGCCAGTTAAATGCACGGGTCCGCTATGTTTTTATTATTTCGCCATCGTTGCCATTATTATTATTATTTTTTGAGTCTTGTAAAGAATCTCCTCCTCCTTTTTGAACAAGCGGGACTGAATTTGGATCGATAATTGGCCACTTAATCTTAACTACCCCGCTTTTGTCAACAGCTTTCAAGAATAATAGCACCAACATTTGTGCACCACAAACCTTCCATTTTTATGAGATGACAATAAATTTTTCAAACTTTATCCCTCCTCCATATGTGCTGTTCGCTCTAACTTGCTTGTATATATTTGTGTGTGTGTGACCCATCCATTATTATGATGTTCAGTTGTTCGTTTCTTAATTTTTGTCCATCCTTATCATCTACCGCTCAAAAGACACAGTATGCGACCCAAATATTCCTGCCTGTTGTCGATGCGTTTCTATCGCTTGAGTGTTCCGTATTTTTTGTAGTTAACCATCATGGAACCTCCTCAAACTCACTTAGATCACTGCTCTATATTTACATTAGTACATGTTCAATTGTAACTGGGCACATCATCATACTCAATTCCTTCTTTGCTTTCCCCCTCTCTCTATCCCGTGATGTGATGATGATTCTCCAATGCTCCCCGTATCGCAGTATCGCATATCACATCATCGTATTTTTGGTGTGCGCCAGGGAAGGAATTTCGGGTGCAGGCATGGCTAGAAGTAGTACCTACACTTATTATTATTATTATTATTATTATTATTATTTTATCACTTCAATTTTGAAGTTTACATAAAATTTCAGTGTATTGATAACGAGGATGACACAGTATCAGGTCTAGTCCGTACACACTAGGAATGACGACGATGCCAATAACGAACACACAGCTTTGTGGCAGCCAACAGAATATCTCACTCTTCGTCTTCATGTAGACTGATTTTCACAAAGAACTGACGTGGATTTTTTTTAGATGATAATATAATATTCTCTCTCATTTCTCCTTCCCTTTAAAATAACTTCCGTTCATCAGTTTGGGAATAAGTTAACACTTGTCCTTCCGCAAACAGCAGCAGCAGCAGCATCATCAATACTTTTGCCTTGCCTGATCCCGAGTTGGGGTAGCCGTTAAAGATCTTTCCCCCATGTTTGTAATAATAATGTTGTTGTGGGTAATAATATGTAGCTTTATATTTTGGCCTGGCTTGTCGACACAAAACGCTCAATAAAATACACATACACAGAGGAAACACACTCGCGTACAACAAGCTCCACAACATCAACGACAAATATAGGTGTATACATTTTTTTGCTAAAAACTTAAGCAAAAACTGGATTAGGACTACTGGGATCAAGAGAGGAGGATGTGCACGATAATGATGATGGCTATGATGACGATGATGACGACGACGACGACGGGCTTCTATATCTTTCTTAATGGTCTTTTCTGTAGACCGAGATGGGAATACTCGGGGGAAAAGATATGCGTGTGTGAATCAGGCATTCAATAATTCAAGCAAAAAATATTAAAAGAAGAAAATGCTACATTTTCCTGCTCCACCGCCACCATAAACCACAATAATGTCTGTGTGTTGTTAAGAGTACGCTCAAGTATGTCTCTCTGTGATACGATGATATGATGATGATCCGTATTTTTGGCCTCTGCTGATTTAGCACACACATTTCGAAAGAAGAGAGAGAGAGAGAGAGATGTTCACACTTTTTCCCGTTTCCTCTTTATTCCGACTTTTTCGTGTATGCATGTAAAAGTTTCCTCCGCCGTTGGGCTTCTCCGTTTCTGTGTGTCCCTTTTTAAATCTTGCGGGAAGAGGCGTTCAACTCTGTCACTACTTAGCCGTTGTGGAGCACTCGGTATCATATTTTTGTATGATACAATAGATTGACACACAAAGCTATACGAGAGAACAACAATAATCATCATCGTAGGAACAGTGAACCGATCCGGTCGTTCTAATTGATTAAGTACCACGGTACGTGTTGCAAAAGGAAAACGAGTCTTATTATTATCTCGGTACAAACAGGAAGAAGCTCTCTCTCTTCTTTTGTCTCAGACGCAGACAAAAACTTGTGTTTTTAGTTTCTCTTCTGCCATTGTCCGTCTAGCTGGTGGCTATAATTTATCCCTCGGTGGTGTTCAAGTTACATTTACATTTAACATTACACTAAAACGTCCACCCATTAAAAAACGTGTATACGTTTTCTTTGCCCCAAGGAACTAATTAAAAGTACAGCTCCGCTCCTGTTGCTACAACACGGTCATCATTGTCTTTACGTGAAAGTGTAGCAGCATTCGTTATTTCAAAAGGGGGGAGAAGAAACAGAAGGAGAGAAAAAAAACAGGTAAAAAAAGTAACAAATACATACACCAAGATAAATATACCTACTACTATTACTACTACTACTATTTGGCCATTTACCCCGGTAGGATAAAGCACTAATTTACTTAAATTGTCTTTTAAAAAGTTTTATTTTCTTTCTCGAGAAACCCGCACATGTTTGGCTTGTTCAAGAAAAGTGTGTGTGTGTTGTTTGTATTGTGTACATGTTTACCTTTTATTAAATTCCAAATATATACCTACACCTGCGTACCTGTAAAACAATGGCTTAATTAACTGTCTTACTCCATTTCACCGAAGGGTATTCTCTGTGGATATTATATAGCTCCGCTCATTTTAGGGAAGATCTTTGAAAATTCTCCCAAGGTAAATACGCACCATTTGCAGGGAAAAGATTGGAAGAGTTTTGTTGTTAGCACCCTCCCTCGTACCGTTCCCCACGTCTCGTTCGATTGACGTGCTTTGTGTGCAGGGAAAAGTAATGGGAAAATGTACGGAAAACAAAAGGCTTAGAAAAAAGGTAAAGCAGACATTAGTTGTATCTCTACTGCTACCCTATCTTGTTTATTTTGTTCCTCGTTCCCTGTGCGTATGTACAAAATAATTGTGGACTGCTGTCGCACTTGCGATTCGAGAGTGGATGAGACAAGGAGAAAGTAAAAGTTTTCCTTTTCCGAGGTAGGGGGAGAAAGGAGAGATTAATGACTTAAGGACGGGTGAAGAATGAGAAAAGAGTAAAGATGTTGACGCAAAGGAACAATAAACTAATTGAAGAAATTCTTTTCATGTGAAAAATCTGTCATCAAGGATCATTAGCAGAGAGAGAGAGAGAGACCTCCTCGTTGGCGTTTTTTTGCCGTGGCGTTGTTGTTGTCGTCGTCGACGTTAGGCGTTATACTATACCTTCATGACCAGCAGACAAAAAAACACTATATGCCTCACGGTCTTGTTGTTGGGCGATAATCCGAGTAACAAGGAAGGAGGAGGTGGAGGAGGAAAAAGAAACAGCAACAAAAAATAGGAAGTATGCGAGGCTTCACAGGCAGGCGTTGTTGCAGGGTTAGATGATGATGGAGTACAAAAGTGTCTCAAGCGTTTTATTTTTTTTTTGCCCGGATAATATGTAACTTCCCAAGATGTAGCTAGGAGAAGTGACACATCGCTCAAATGCCGACGACATAGAAACATACACCGACATGCATTCGTGGTACATGTCATAGAGAGAGAGAGAAAAATGTGGAAAATATGTATATCAAAAATAATGAAATAACTGCTGGCGGATAAAACATTTACTGCTAAAGAGTACAAAACGTATTAATAATAGAACAGTTTCGTACGTATTAACTTGATATGTGTTTGGTTTGTTCTGGGTAATATCAAGTATACATACACGTTGTTTGGCAGCGTTGGTGTGTGTGTTCTTTTATTTATTTACTTCCCTTAAATCAAGTTATTATATTACACTGGCAATTTGGTTTTTGGTAGCAAAGGAATGAAAGCATTTTTGTGCAGAGACGGAAGAAGTAAACGAAGAAAAAAGTATTGCCGACATAAATTCATTTTATGTCCTCCTGTCCATTCACCATTTTCTTTTTGCCACTGTTGCTCCACCACGGAGGGGTTTGTTGTGAATAAAGTGTGTGCATACGAAACAATTTTTTTTGTATTATTTTTGGCAAAGAAAAGATAATACTCTTTCGCTTGTCAGAGATGCAATAAGAGGCTCTTATATTATGTAATAATAATAATAATAATAATAATAACACATACCTAGATTGATAACAGAAAAAAATGCGAGAGAGAGAGAGAGAAGAGTAGAAAATGTAAAATGTGCACAAGCGGACGACAGCCAGTGGTGGGGATACATTTACAAAGAATTTTTAGCAGTTTTTACATTTTTTGCTGTTAGGTAGGTAGGTACATACGAATTATGTACTTAAAACTATAAAAGTGTATGTAGGAGTAGATAGTTTATCATGTCATGAAATTATTAGTCTCTGTAAAATTTTTATTTATTATGTCTGATGGAGAAGTCATCAGCCGCAGCAGCGGGGAGATATCTTTTGGGGTAGAGGATGATAATGATGATAATGATGAGTGTAACTAGGTACTAGAATTATATTGTACTACTTGCGTAACACCAACACACAACCCCATTTATCAGGAAAGAAAGGAATGACAAGATAAAGAAAAAGCTGCCGATACGTTTTTCACGATGGAGGGTAACGTGAGACGCCATTTTATTTGTTTTGTGGGTTAAAAGCTCGTCGACTTTCTTTTGGGGTGCCACGCTGTATTTTTAAAGAGTGACAGCTTAGCTGTAGTCGATAAGCACGTTTTAAAAAGTTAAATCAACCCTAGAGTGGTAGCAAGCCACGAGGTACACGGCGAGAGAAGGATAAACGAAGAAGAACGAAATAGGCTGGCTGCGATTCCGACTCACATTTGCTTTTAGCGTACCTACTACTAGTCTCTAGCCACCCATTACCACCAGCACCACCTTACGTCTTCGTCGCCCCTCTGTGATTACAAATGGAAATAAATGGACAGGTTGTTGTTATTGGCGTGGATAATTAAAGGGTGTCTGAAACAGAAGCAGGAAAGAGGGACATTTTTGAAATATGGTCAACAGGTCGTCCAAAACTAAACTGGTCAATAGCGCCGTTTCTTTTTATACCTGCGTTCTCACGAAAGGAGTTTAATTTTTTTTCTGAGAAATTTGATATGCAAATTTGCAAAAAATGAGCATAAAAAGTAGCCGAAGTAAAACTCGCCATATCCCAGAAGCACCGACAGAGGAGAGCCTTTTGCACACACAAACATACACATATTCCTCCTGTCAAGATTCTACACGGCATGATTAAACTCAAAAATTTTCATTAATAATAACAATAATAATAATAATTGTATGGACATGCCATCCCTTCCCATGTACGAAAAGATAATCTCTCAGAAAGCGATTTTAAATATTTATGTACTTGAAGTGGAATTGATTATGTTTGCATTATCTACTCACAACATCCAATCTCTGTAGGCACTTATCTGTCTATACGTGAAGCTTTGCGAAACATTCAAGATATAAAAAAATATATATACTAAGAACCTACTCACAATAAAAATCAACTTGCACAGGTCATAATCGTATATCTTATTCAAAATCTGTCTGAATGTATGACTGTCTTTTTAGTTTTTGTCTAGATAGCTGAAAAAAAAGAAGAAGGTAGTGTGTAGTTCAACCTTTAAAATCTCTACACATTCTAACCTTGACTCCACTTAATCTGGTTTTATTTTTTTCCATTATTTTTTACTGTTTTTGCGTACTTCAAGTTTCTATACGCTGAGCTGCTAGAAGAAAGAGTAAAAAAAACGTTCAATCCAAAATACCTAATGCATAGTATTATGCTAATGTTAATATGTTAAACTACTCAAGTAATAATAATAATAATAATAATAATAATAATAGCAACGATTGCATCCTGCATATACACAAACACACACTTGGATGTTATGCTCACGGCACATTGCCTCGCTTTTTTCTTATTGTTTACAATTACATAATCATATCATATCAGAGAGATATAACGTGTGTATATATACTGATGATGATACACACCATCTTTAAAACCCAATTTGCAGTCAGCGCCTCACGTAACTGGCTTTAGCTGGCTCCGCTCTCGCTCTGGTCACTAATCCCCGTACCCCATCATTCATCAAGCAGTGCTTTTATTGCCAGTCAAATTACTTTGTCAATTAAGTCTTTCCAATTTTTTTTCTTTCAAAGTTCAACGACTAAATTGCTAGCAATGCCTTTTGGCAAATCCATGGAATAATATACAACGGCTTGTCAAATTAGTTTATCCAAATTGTGTGTCCTCTTTTAGCCTCTGTGTGTGTGTGTGTGTGAAAAGCATGGACTGATAAAGATTCCAATTTTTATTACTTTATGCACGCCTGGATTTTTTGGTAGGAGAAATTTGACACTGACACTGCCTGGCCTGCCAGTTTCATCCTCAGACTGGTGGAGTGTGCAGGGAGTTGATAATGCCAGAGTGTGTTGATACTTTGTAGTAGTGATCCGTTTCATAGTTCGCTGACATTATCTGGAAAAGAAACCCTGACATTGTGTCAGATATATTATGTATGTATATATAACTTATCGTCACACAGGGATTACCATAGACAATGTGACTGTTGACTCGTGTAGAGCCAAGTTACGTGGGGCTGTGTGGTGTGACGTGAGCCGGTAGTAAAAGTGGTAGACAATGACAAAGTAGTAAAGAATGATGGCGCAATGAAGCATTCTCTCTCGCTCTCGCCCTTGTTTGTGTAGCATTGTCTTTGGGCGATGATGTAAGGGGATCTCTTCCTGCGTTGTTTGTGGAAGAGTGAAAACCCATATAATCATTTTGCTCATTCGTTATCCTCATCTTTAGCAAATCTCACTTGTTCAGCCAACACTTGAACGGCCCAAAAAAATATGAGTCATTTCGTAAGTCAGCACTCGATAAAATAAGAAGAATTGAGCAAACGTGCAGTTTTGTTTTGGTTGCTGTTTAAATATATATAATTGTGAGGTGTGTTGTAAGTAATAAATTAATGTACGCTGGCGCACTACTACGAGTCGGGTTTAAAAGTGTAATACCATCTCCTATCTACTTCGTTGGTGGCGTGCCTGGTTGCAGCACCCCATGTAAACGTGTTTGTGTCGAGCATGACGGAATAGTCGCGTTTATTTAGTAATAAATACTGGCTGCTATTATTTATTATATGGAGTTCTCAATGTCATTGTTACATTTCAATTTCATGGTAATCGCAGCTCGTAACAATACGTAATCTGTAGATGGATCGCCGTGTTGGTGATTGATAGTTTCAATTGCCAATATATACATGTAGAGATATGTTACAGATGTAAATTTGCACATGAGCAAAAATTTTTATGGTGCAATGACAGCGCCATGAAAAATACCCTTGAAATATACATATATCACACCTCTCTGATAAAAGCAGCGGAGTTTATTATCTCCAAACGTGGAACGCAGAAAAGTACTTTAAACTTCAGTTGGAATATTTAATGCATTCTAATAATGATAATAATAACAACAACCGAAAGGAACGAGTGTGTTTACCAAGTTTCATTTCCCATTTGTTGTACTAATTCTGTTGCTAACAAGGAAAGATTGCAGAATTTAAAACCGTTTGGCCTCATTCGTAGACACTAACTTACCTATTTACATAAACATACTAGTGGGCAGTGTGTGTGTGTGTGATAAAAGTTTTTGATCCTTGCTTTATTTTGGGAGCGATAACATAACACCGGGACCTACAACAATGTCCAAGTTTAGCGTTTGCCGAGAATTGAAAGAAATCAAAGCCGTTAATTAATAGTAGCGTGTATTGATTGTGAGTGACTTTGCGTTTGCTAAATTCGTAACTAACCCAGCAGCGATTCGGGTCTGTTTTGGAGAAATATTATCACGGTGGTAACGTTAGGAGCGTCGTCATGTCATATTCAAGGAGTATAAGTTTCCTTCCAGCGGAAAAGGCTGGTCCTGTGTTTCCGTTTCCGAAAGATGGGCATTTACGAGGATTTCGATTTGATTGGCCTCGTAGACAGCAGCAGGTTGCAACGCCTTGTGCAAGAGCATATTCGTGGGATTTACGGCGGTTGGATATGGCATATGGCTCTAAATTAAATGTCGAATATCACTTTTAATGTGATCCCTTTTTTGCTTAATAGGCTGAGACTGACAACTACGCAAAACCGAATACTACTTCCAGTGATAGAAGACGATCAAGCCAGCAGCAGCAATCGCAGCAACAAACGACAAGGAAGACGACAACTACCACCACCACAAATCGCACTACAACCACTACCACTCGCCAATTCCGACCCGTTGATCTGCATAATATACCTTTGCCTAGTACAGGAGGTCACGTTGTTGGTAAGATTTACTTGTTATTGACTAACTATGCTACATTTTACTTATTTTGTATGTCCGACTTCGTTACAGTACGACCAGAAATGCGAAATGCGTCATCATTATGCTTCGAACATTTTAATTTCTATAAATAGGTATAATGGAAGTCATCGCCATCTATATATAATAATACGAACTCTTCTACGTTTATTTTTTTCATTTGTCATTTACGAGGGGACATCGGAGGCTGTACCACGGCG
>JAHZNE010000995.1:0-26831 GCA_027744055.1 Callyntrura sp. NNG-2020 | reverse complement strand
CGAATTCCAATACGTTAACTAAAAACGGATACCAATATTATCTTCACGTGCATTTTCAAGTATAAATACTTTAAATTTAGTAGAGGTGTACATTATAAAAAAAGAGTTTCAAACTTACAGTTGATAATATCACTTGCCGAAAATGAGACCATTCCATTTCTTGGTTTTCCACTTGGTAACTCCGTAGGTCCATCTAATTGAACCTGATCAACGTCTGGATTTCTCCCACAACCTTGCGTAACCAGACTAAACACGCCTCGAAATGATGTTTCCTTGAGCTGGATCTCGACCATTGCCCCTTGGGGCAAATCGTAAATTTGATCCAAGAAAGACATTTTCGAACGATATTTTAACACACTGTTTTTTCAATGAAAAGGACAGCACGGGGGAAGGAATATGTACTTAATAAATATAGCAACACAGCACTATGGGATAAACTGATAATCAAGATGATCAAGAAACAAGAAATAATCTTTTTACTCGCGAATATAATATAAAAATCTGGTATACTGTACTACACAAACTACACATTTGAAACACTAAAGTTAAAGTTATTTTACGGGAACACTAACCCCAATAATCATTATGATATATGACATGTAATAATAATACGAACATCACAAAAACTAATAACAGCTATAAAACACTTGAAATATGTCGAATAGCAGATTTTAATCCTCCTTGTCCAACTTGTCGAACCCAGGAACAGTTTCTGTCTGAAAATACGCACGGTAAATGAAGTTTGCCAGTGCTATATGCAGAACAACGACGGCTGCCAGGGCGCTGTAAAGATTTGATTGCATCGACTCCAACTGCAGTATTGCTGGTTAATTTCAAACACACAAAAAAGATTAGCAATCAAGAATTACTTTACTACTCATGCTCAACTATTTACCATCGTTTCGCTTTCTTTCAGAGAAGTTTGCATATCTACTCAATCAATAAGAATATACAAATCGCCTACACAAGTTTTTATGCACTTTGTTAGAAATACCTACACATGTAGTGTCTTTTGTTACTTGCACTTTTTACGAGCACCTCCATTTTATACTTCTTTTAACATCACGAACAGTATAATAACAATATAAGTGAAGTTTTGTCTTGAAAGATAGACACGTACACATTATACGTACCTATTTCCGTGTATGTAAAATCAATAAAGTGCTTCTTAACAACAACTCCTTTCCCTATCGTTTTCAATCAGATAAAAAGCTGAAAAAACTTCAGCAGATTTAACATATATAGCGTCTGCTCTCAACACCATATACCACATGCATACACGAAATAAATTAGACAAGGTTTTTCTGATTTTTCATGTATGAATTATTTTAAAATGTATAATAGCTCATCAAACAAACCCAACTTCTTCACTTGATTCAACACTACCACCGTTTGAGTTGAAGAAGACATTGGAAACTGATGGTGGTGGTAGTGTGGTAGTTTTTAAATAAAAAAGAAGAATTTAATCTTTACCGTCAGTCTGCCCCTGCGCAGTAGTGTTCATAAATTATTATTATAAGTCTTCTTTTAATTTCCATCCATGGTTGACGCAAAAGTAAGCTTTTAAAAGAGAGGATGCAGTAGTCTGTGTGCAACGCGCGTTGCAACGTGTGCAGCGACCATGTATATTTCTACGCACACGCAAGTCTCTTCATCTTCTCGGTATTCATCAAACTACCACCTTCTTTGCTCTCTAACAAAGGCACCAAAATTGTTTGAAAAGGTAAAAATAAAAGTAAGCAGGCATGTCTAAAAAAATTTTGCCACAAAAACGATATGCCATCACGTAAAAATACACTTGCACTTAAACTCAACCACAAATGAACGCTTTATGCTTCAGCTTTTATGGTGTTTTTAAAAAAGAATCATTTTCGACTACGGACGAATCGTAGAAGTGATACACATGAATTCTTTCAAAACAACCAACTTTATTGTTTACTTTGATGCATTTCACGATGATGTTGATACTGTGCGATGCGAATGTGTGTATTACATTGTTGTTTTCTGTTCCTTTGCCTGAGCGAGAGTAAGTGACCTATATAATTTTAATTATTTTTCGTGGTGCTGTATTATGTTACATTATACAGAAGATGCTTCAAAAAAGAAATTATACAAATGGAATAAAATGATGGATACAAAATTACTGAGCCAAAACGGAAGAAGAATTCTTTCAGAAGAAGACTTTTTCTCAGTAATCAATAGAAGCTACATTATTTTCAAAAAAGTGGAAGAAGCATGTATAATGCAGTGTGCTTTTACCATGTTCGAAAGGAGACAAGTGTTTGTTTACTTGTAACTGAAAAATATGCACGCTTGCATGCATGTAAGAAAAATTGAATGCATACTACACGTACATGATTAATTAACTGTTACGAAAATCGTATTCTTTTCCTTCTCTTCACCTGCTTACAATTTACATGGTACCGTAACTGGTAACTCGACTGCACTGCATACATAATAAAACGATGTTTCACTGATTATGAATGGTTCGAGTTAGGATTATACGGAATTCCATAGAAAGGAAGTTGCTAATAATAGCGTAACACTAGCGCTACGTTTATGTATACGCGTAAAAAATCTCATGACACACAGGTAGGTAGGCTAATACGATCCCACAGAAAGGCACTTTTGCGCATATTTAGAACAATTCTGCAGAATATGTAGGTATACCATTAAAAAATGCAACGTGCAAGCGACATTGTTTCTATTTTACGCATGAAAACACTGATATGATACCAAAACTGATTTCATATGACTATGACGCCAAAATGACGCCATACAACAAGAAATGAAGATGTCTCTCTGTGAGAGCATTGTCTACTATCTGCAGAGAGACAAGTTTTCACGTGACATGAAAGGCATGAAAAGGTACCTTTCAAATTGTAAATAGGCAATAAAAGTACTCATTGATAGTAAAACAAAACTAGAGCTACAAACAGGTGAAACCCGTATCATGAATAATGGATTTAATGAATTCAATTCATACCGTGCAAAAGAAATGACATGATATCAAGTAAAAGTTAAACTGATAAAAAAAATATTACTAAACGGAAAAGTCAGTTTCAACTTGTTTCAACTAAATATATAGCGATTTTACATTTTTTTATTCCTCATTGACAAATAGTTTCTTTGTTTCCCTTGTGAATCACAAGTTATGACACTGCCATATTACTGGTAAAATGTGATATTTTTCTTATAACTAGAAGAGGAGAGGAACTTCTTTTGGAGCGACAAATTTGTTGTCGCTCTATTATTATTTTTTACATAGCATGTACTCCATACCTCCTCAACGCTCAATCCTGTCAAATCATGTACACAGGTTAGAAAACTGTTGTTATAATACTTTATTTCGTTGGCTTATCAAACTTATCATTACGCCTCGTGAAACTGTTTCAGTTTCATGCAAGCAAAGCGCAAACAACTTTTGGCAAACTAAATCTAAGAACTAAATATCAATATCGTGTTAAGAACTTGTTATAAAACAAAGACGCTCAGTAATTTGTTACTTCCTTGACTTGACTATAGACATTAAAATACTTTCCCCCAGAAAACCAAGGTTGATAGGTATTTATACTTGATGCTTTCCGAACATTTAAATCGTTAAAAATAACCCCGCTGTAATAGAAGGAATATAAATTTAACAATTACGATTCGCGATGCACTTTGACGCATGCATCGAAGAAACTCTTCCAAAATAGGCGTTAAAAGAAAGCAAATTGTCATTCCCATAAAGCATGAGACATCACTACCAACCAATAGCATGCTACTGATAAAATGCAAAACACTCAATAATGAATATTATGGCTTCTACAGTTTTGTACTGTCTAAAATGATTTGCATTTGGTCAATACAAGAGTATAAAAGAACTTGCTGATGGACAGACAGACGGCAAAAACAAATGCTTTAAAACACAGGAAAATATCTATCTATAGTTGATGAAAAATGTGCTCAATCCACCTACCATCATAATGATTTATACATACCAGATACCACCGCTACCACATTTACAGTAGACGAAGCAAGAATGCGAAGACAGGAAACGATAAACACGATACGTGAGAAGTACGCCCTAGTTAGCAAAATGTGCAGTGAGCACAAAATCTTCTGATGACATTATTTAACTGTTTATAATGGACTATTTTTCACCTTATCGCACGCCTCCAAGTGTTTTCTTTTTTTTATGAACGAGATGATATGAAGATCGCATTCGCATATTACCGCGAGAAAGCATCGTTAGCATTAGACTCTTCTACCATTCTTATACTTCTGTCAGCCTTTTCGTAAAATAAATGTGTCCCAAGTATCATCCACCAGGATCACATTATATTAACCACATGAAATACCATGCAATTAGAAGTAGACCAGATAATTGCACTTTATAATGTCTTATCATAGGTTCATGTCAAAGACGCTGTAGTCTGTTGGTCTGTAGCATCGTAGCAATGCCAAAATTGTAGAAAATTTTAGTATGGATATTATACTGACCCTGATTGGAGTTTTTTTATCATGATTCATGATAAAGCTTAATAGTAAGCAATATACATACGAAAATCAGCAGTCAGTGATATGGCATTTGTCGTAGTACTATTAATTTTCAACCGTATAAACTTTAGCATGGGCAAGTTAGTGGTGTGCTGGCAGACAGGTAGTGCAGTACAGTATAGCACAAAATATTGGTAGCCGAAGGCCCTTAAGGGTCGGTGAGCACTGGTCTTCATGCACTGCAACTTTCACACTAGGGAATAATTTTCGTTAATGTTTATATCATGATCATGATTCTGTAAATATATGCTCAGTTGCAAATCAAGAAAATGTTGATTGATTCATTTACACACACGACCAATTTGTATTAAAAATGTCACAAAATATATTCCAGTAATACATAAAGTAAAGATATTGTATGAACATGAAACATGAAGTACGCAGTACGCATACGAGTCATTGCATCATTCTGAAGAATGCGAGTCACGAAAGAACAAAGTGAAAATTTAAAAGTTCTCACGGAAAAAGTATGATGTGATGAAGGAAACGAAAAACAGATCATATAACAACATTACGTACTATAATATATAATAATATATACCTAACTAAGAGTCCTGGGAGAGAACTAACGTGTAACGGTGACGAGAATGAGAATATACACGGTATATTACTTCAATACTAAAGCGCACATTGCATACCGTCTGTGCGGTGCATCTCCTTATACTATACGTTACGTCGTATAAAACCGTAAATTTAACAGGTTGTGAAGATAATAGCAATTATTAACGAAGAGTGGTCATTCAGGTGAGAAAATTGCGCAAATGCATTTATATATTTCTTTATTTGAGCTGAATGGCGGGACGATTGTAACACCTAGCACCAAAATTATAACATTCTCCGACTAACTACCTCGCAGCAATGAATATAAAGTTAATATCACTTTAGGACATAATGACATAAATGAGCCAGGTTCAGTACGAGTGGCGAGATGTTCAGAAATTTCTCATAATAAAGTAGCGGGGGCAGTTCTAAACAAACATGATACACTTTATGTCATGACTCTTCATGTAACGAGAGTCGTCATTTGAGGTTACGGTTCGACTACCTACCGGGTAAGATTGGATTTTATTCAGTACTCGACATACTCCGGTCACATAATGAATAATCATAATCTTCACCCTTTTGATTCCATAATAAACTATGTTAGGCTGACTGTATTTTTATACTTTGCACGCAATATATAGATAACGGATTTGCTATCCGCTAATGATTTAGTATATACCATGTATACCGTCTTTTCCTGTGGGTGGGGGAACTCATTTATGATTAGTTTATAATGAATACGTACTACAACGTGCTGGTTTGATTGTTCATACGCTGCGAATGGTAGTGGTGTAGGAAAAGGGAGACTATTTGTATGTAAAATCTTGGATGAAAAATGAATAAAAATAAAGAAGAACTACAAGTCTATAACTTTGACATAAATAGAGTTCATGAATAACGAATCGGCAGTAACAAACTAGTTCAGTTTTTCAATCTTTGATTTAGTATATAAGGGAAATGACCGATATCTCATATATGCATAATTATGAATTATTGAAAGCATTACAATTGACACACCAAACCAAAACTAAACGTGTTGTAATATGACAAAAGTCAAGGTATGAGGAACCAAATTAAACAACTAAGAGTATGAATGTTAAAAGTAAAAGATTAAAACTTACTGTCAAAAAGGTAGATTTTAATGGCAAAGAATGTAGCAATCGGAGAAATGACGATAAGAATGCAATGGAACAGACAAGTTTTAAACACTTCCTGTTCACTCATGCCAACGGGTCCCTTGGATGAAGAGAGGACCTGTAAATGCAAGAGAGTAAAAATTTGCCTGTGAAATCAACCATAAACGGTACATAGATATGGGGAAAATATTTTTTAAAAGTCTATTAAAAATACTATGCAAATTTGCTATGAAAAGGTGTGCGATAACGTCTTCATGCGCACAACAAGAGCAAGACACGTATCATCAAGTGTCATGAGTAGAATCAAAGAAAGGTTTTCAAAATTTAAATCTGTTTTTGGCGGTGAGACCAAGTTGCCAAAACTAAGAAAGGAGAAAATTGGTGATTGATGCTGGTTCTTTTGTCAACTCAGACACAGACAGCGAGTATTAGCAAATTGTACGTTCATTCAAATTTTCTAATGTGTAGCCAAATTCAAATTGAGTGCAGTACACAGTACAGTTAACAGTAGTACAATTTAAAAACCTTCTGAAAACTTCAAGACACGTATCATCAAGTGTCATGAGTAGAATCAAAGAAAGGTTTTCAAAATTTAAATCTGTTTTTGGCGGTGAGACCCAGTTGCCAAAACTAATAGAGGAGAAAATTGGTGATTGATGACGGTTCTTTTGTCAACTCAGACACAGACAGCGAGTGTTAGCAAATTGTACGTTCATTCAAATTTTCTAATGTGTAGCCAAATTCAAATTGAGTGCAGTACACAGTACAGTTAACAGTAGTACAATTTAAAAACCTTCTGAAAACTCCGAAATACTGTTTATTTATCTGATTTTTTTTGTCACAATTCCAAAAACTAATTAGCTATATCAACTTTACTTTGTTGAATTAACCCTAGACTTTTTCTCCATCGTGTCACTCTCGACTCTCAGTTTAGTAGAGCGTGAATGATATTTCTATATTTTTTTAAGAAAGTGACGCCTTAAATTTTTATAATTCATTTGTCTCTTCTAAAGATATTTTCATTTCAATTTCAGTTCTTTCTCCAGTCACCAGTCGTGGCGTTATCGTCGAATCAAAACGAGAACATTACAATTTTTTTGGCCAAGTTGAAAGTGCATAAGTTTATTGGCGACGGGAAATCATTGGATTGCTATTGCTGCATTTTCGGGATTTAAACTTTAGGAAAAACTTCCGACGCAACGTAAGTGTACATTTTATTTTTGTCATTTGTTGGTTTTAATGTTGTATGTGAAGAAATCTATCTATTCCATTAAAGTTTGATATTAATACACAAAAATTGTAGTCGTCGGTTGTTGGTTTGTAAGTGATCGGGTGGATTGAGGATTTGACTTTTTAAACTGTATGTAATATGTAATTCATAAACTGCTCTTCTCACATACAACACACAACAAGGGAGTACTTGTCAATTGGCAATTTATTGTCAACGGTTAACATTTAAAGAAAGAAAGATTTTTTTCTACTAACACAATTAACTACTACCACTACAAGGTCTGCTCTTCTCACATACAACACACAACAAGGGAGTACTTGTCAATTGGCAATTTATTGTCAACGGTTAACATTTAAAGAAAGAAAGATTTTTTTCTACTAACACAATTAACTACCACTACAAGGATCAACAACCAACGGCTAGCTTCAGAAATGCTACCAACCGTCTATTTGATTATTCTCTAATTATGTATTTTATAAAATTGTGTGCAAATCTGTCTTACCTTAGTACTGTCGTTATTAGGGAACGTGTTCATTTTTGTTTTACGGTGACGGTTCTGTAAAATATAATTTTAAAAGGAGGAGCGTATTTTCCAAGAAAAAAACAAGTATTTAGAGAACTTCCAACTTCACATGATAACTTTTATCTCACTTCCAGAATACAACGTCTCGTTTAGGCTTTTGGTGTCTTGTTTTGATCCTTTTTAAAGTTCGGTAAAGATTTTTCTTATAACACTATTAACACTTTTGGTTTCAAAATGAAATTAATATCACACCTGTTTTGTTTCTGCTTTGTTTTAATGTTGGTTACATACATACATCCTATGCATTTTATATGTACTAGACACGTGTGTCTGGTCTCCCATCCGGCCATGAAAAAACCCAAAGTAAATATTAAACATTTGTTTGGACGAATGGACCGCTAAGATCAACAGATCGTATAAATAAATACAAAGTTAATTCTATTTTTAGCGATTTAAATGAGATGAACTTAGGGGATGAGTGGATGTATAATGTATAAATGAGTCTTTCTACAACTTTATAAATTTCATCCACATTGATTTAAGTGATATTCACATACATAGTTCATGGACTATCAATGATCATTCATCATGTCGAGTAGTAGTAATGTGAGTGAGTACAATTTTATTTTCTTCATAAGTATCTGATGGAGTGAATGATTGAAATAGCAAAGCATTACAATCGTATAAGATTAATTTGTTTTCGGCAAATTGTATGATTAAATTGGTGGTCTTTACATGGTTTAAATACACCGTTAACCGTCCAGTAGTGAATTGCAGTTTAGCAAATCGGATAAAAGCGATTTATTCCTAAAAATTATCGGTTGCCACTGGCAACTTACCAGCCAGCTTCCGGTGCAATCTTCTTGCTTACATCGTTACAACAGCTTATTTGAGCATACACACTACTACAGTCAGTATACATCACCCGACTCCCGACCGACTACTTCACTGTGCACTCTGTCTTATGAAAATCTTGCTGGTCAAGTGATATTCTTCAGCACTTCAAAAACATTCCTCTGTTTCGCGGTGTAGATTTGGGGAACAAAGGTACGCACAAAGTATGCTTGAATTGGTTTAGGGTTCATTTATATTTTAACCGAAAAAAAGAATGAGTTTACACACATATCCACCTCCTTTTGAACATGTAAAATAGTTAACAAATTAACTGTACAATTAACTGTTAATTGTTAATGTACATTTCGTGGAACATTGCGTGTCCCCTTTAAAAGTATTTGAAATCAATTTGCAGGGTTTACTTAGGTATAAATGGTTCTTGTTGATGTATGAATAAATATGTAATGATTGTCGTAATGACCAGCGCAATAATCAATCATTTGCTAGCAGATACCTTGTGTTAGCATTGCATGATTTCCCCAGCCAGAACGCAAAATGTTGAACGTATATAGTTGCAAATTTTTTGTAGTTGCAGAATGGAAGAATTCATTTCAAATTTGATATCATCGTCCTCAAATTTTATTGGTGGAAGAACACTAGCTCCCGGGCCGGTCATTGTTCCTTCCAGGGCTCAAGGTCCTCTTTTATTGTCGGACTTGGCTGCTGCCGCTGGAAACACTGGGCAGGTTCCACAGGAAGCCAGCAATTCTGAAATTCTGGAAGCTCGTAGGAATACAAGTACGACCAATAAACATGTGCCTACGTCAACCTCCATCGTTAGAACTGACATGTCTCCCATGCTTGAGTGGTTAAGATCTCATACTACAACAGTGAACTCGCAGTCACAGCAATCAGTCAGTGCTTCTTTGGAGAGCCAAGCGAATGAGTCTTATACCAGTGAGGACTACAGGAAGAGTATTCCTAAACCATACAATCAATTAACTAAGAAAGATTGTGCAGGGATCGTAGCCGAATCAATTAGATCAATTGTACTACACACTTGCAATGATGAATTTCGACAACAATGTTTAACTAAACTTGGAGTTAGTAGACAAAACCAATAAATATATTCGATATAATGCAGAATCATTTTTTGAAAAACTAACGCAATGCTTTTAATATCTAGTAAATAATGTTAAATGTAGGCAACAAATTCCCGAGATGTGGAACGTGAAATTAAATCTCGCTTACTAACTATCATGGAACAAGACGAGCAACAAACTCCATCCGATGATATCGAAAACCAAGAAGTGGACCATCCTGAGTCTACTACGTCTTAAGACTACAGAAAGGGAAAAATATAAATATCTTTGTTTCCTTTGTTCAATCGCAATGTACAAACGACACAATGTTACGATGTTCTACTTTTATTTTCCATTTACTGTCCCGTCAAGTACAGAGAAATACTTTGATTTGCAAGTATAATATCCTCTCTCATTTTTATAATTTTTATTTTCACTAATTTCTTGTAATCTTTCTCCAGAATCCAGATAAAGGAACCGAAACTTTTTGGAGAATATTTTACGTACTTTTATATAAGGACATGTTATTAAAACTACATCGTTGTTGTTTTTGTATAGGTAATTTTAGATTTTAAGTAGAGACATTTCTTTACACATTTGTATTCGGTAAAATATTGTAGAACCTTTCGTCTTCTAAATGTAAATAAAGCTTTCTAAATGATAGAGTAACAGTGTTTCAAGAGTTTTGTAATTTGTATGTTCACTATTAAATAAAATATCAGTTCTTTGGGGTCCCCGCGTGATCAAACGTTCTTCCCGAGTCTTATTATTATTCTTTCAAGTAATACAAATTTTACGTCGGACATCATATAACGTAACATAAAGTAAATATCGTTTATAATACAATACTGCAAAAACCTCTAATTATAAAAATTACCTTGCCGAATGGTTTCATTTTGAAGAACATTATGGGAATCGTAATTGGAGACTCCATGCATTCTTAATATTTGCACAACCGCATTACTAAAACCACATCTAGGCTCATCCGGCACACCTTTCATAAACACCACAATCTTGTTGTTTTTCACAAGTTTGTCGAAATAATCCTTGTCTTGTTGAGAGGAATTAGCTGACGTCGATAATTGTAGCACTTGCGGCCGCCCAAGTGTCATTCCCTTGCATACAGGCGCCTTACTAAAATTACGTGATGCTGGCTGTAAAACTTCTTTGAGCAACGTAGAGGTAGAGAAATTCGTTGCACAAGTCGCCCTTACGACGAAATTGCTACATCTATAAAGCCGACCCAAATTCATGTTGTAGGATAAATTAAACTTATGATCTCTCAGTAATATATTAACTCTGAATTTTCGTGAATTAGTAAGTCTCCCGAAATGTCACAATGGGTAATGCGTTGCGTATGCTAAAGGGAAAAGAGAATACAATCAACGGAGCATACTTTGACTCCCACTTCCACCAATTCTTACACACTCTACTGATCTTCTCGTGGATGAGATGAAAAACATATGATTCTGTGCAATGTCAAGTCAAACCCCGCTCGTTTGGTGATTTGGTTGTTGTTACTAATCTTGAGGGAAAACAAAGTCTTCACATCGCATCAAACAAATATTCATGTCTCTCATGAAAATGAATATTCCATGAGTGATTACTTTGTATTGGATGGATTGGATGTAGGTGAAAGTGAAAATGGAACTCATCTTTGGCCTTTACTAAATATTCATAAGAATTTATTATCAAATTGAATAATAAAAATATAGCTTGTTCCACCCAGAACAACAAGGACATTTCTATTGAAGGTAGGATGCAAATAGACAGTGAAAGTAGCGCAAAGGATCGAGTTTTCGAAGAAATAACCCAGCCCAAGTGCTACTTTTCCTATGCTGCACCGGGGGCATGTGACCGACTCATGATGTTACCTAGTCGACTAAAGGAGGATCTTCCTGATTTTATGAGGATGAGGAACATGTTAGGTTCAAACTCTGTAAATTGACAGGATCGAGATAATCAATCGTGAATCATGATTATTCATGATTGCCAAAATCAGAAAATGGTTACCAATATGTCATATTTATGAATTATGAAAGGGGTATTTTCGCTGGTTGAAGTCATATTTGCTTGCTGTAGCAGTGGAAAACAAATACTTTGTTTATTCACTGAAAATGTACGTACAATCAGAATCATATATAACGCAATTTCAAAAGTATACAAAATACAATATCATCAATGTTATAGTACTTATAATTGACAGTAAATAAAAATAGTACAACAACTTTAAATATAACGATAATTATTATAAACGGGTGAAGGCAAATATCAAAGTTAAAATATACATTCGTTTCATTATTACACGGTAAAATAGTCGCAGAAATGAACATTTTATAAAACTAGATTCAAGAACGAATGAATGAAATTGTAATTGTAGAATGTGCTAATTTTTGTGCTGCTGTTTAATAGTAGTTAGTTAGTCGGAAGTTGGACAGTGAATGGGCACAATTATCAGAGATTGATAAATCATTAATTTAATGATAAATGTGGTAGTAATGATAAGACAGGAAAGAAGACACGTGGAATAATTTAATGCACAGTGTTACAATACAAAAAGTATCACCACTCAATGGTAATAATTTTTGGGAGGATTGTATATTAACCGGGTGTTTCTTCATTAAGCTCCAAAAGTGTTGCATAAAATAGTTATGTATATAATATATAAGTTCGTTGCGTTTTGAACCAATGGTACACAAAAACGTAATTTAAAGGTTCACCATAAAAATTTATTGAAACTGCAAATTATTGTTTTAGACTTTCAAAGTTGTTTTCTTATGATATAATTTATTGGTTAACTAGTAGGGAGAACCCTTGGCACATTCTGTTGCAGTTATAGAAATAGAGTAAGGGGAATTTGAAGCCCCCATTCTGATATCTCTATAGCTACCAAACTGTGTCCAGGATCTTCATACGGAGCAAAATGAATTTTGTTTCATAGTTTTGTAAGTGTATAAATTGAAGTTCAATGTATTATAAGTATTAAAAGTAGTTACATACGATATTAAAATGTATATATGCATATTGTATGTAGAAAGAAGTAAAATTGTATGAAATTTCCTGACGTCGCGGGAATGGACACTGGACTGCGAGTATCATGTGCATTTTAGTAGTAATTCATAAATTCATTTCGAATATTGATCTTGTTTACGTTAAGGCCAAGGCGATTTTGGTTTGCAAAGATTAGTTAGGATTCTGAAAATCATAAAGCTTCTTAAAAACATTTTCCGATAACAAAATAATTATATTCAAACTTTATGTCATATGGTCCTAAATGCTAAAGTATAAGTGCTTAAGGATGTTCTAAAACACATAATAGTTAGGTTGATGTCAGAAAAATTCGATATGTCACACAATTTGTGACGACTGACATTGATACGGTAGGAAGGAGGCGATCAGAATTAGATACTTTTCAGTGTCATGAAAATTTCTATGATAGAGTTGGAAACAAGTTTCTTTTACTAATCTACAATTATATCGTTAATGTTGTTAGTTCAGTTGTATATATATATATATATCCAGGGACTTCAGTTTTCCATCAAGTAGTCGTACCTTTTAATTAATATAAATATTACAATTGTCTACAGGTAAGCACTGTTCGTTCAAAGAAAGGCTTCACATTCACACGCTGACTTTCTTCTGTTTTATTGCTGCGCAACTTACAACACGTTCATAGCATCTTGGTAAGGTATGTTAAGATTATGTGCAATTTGTGTTTCTTTTTTGTTGGTCAGTTTCTAACATTATTAGGTTAAATATGTTATCAATGATAACTTATCATGCATCATTTTATAGTTAAACACACCCTTAAGTTTCTCATTATACTTAAATGTAACAGTACGATCATGTTCTTAAATATTATTGTATGTTAGGTAGGATACGTGGTCGGCTGCAGTAGTTTGTATATTTAGCGGTAACAGGTTCAGTGGTTGTGTAATGTACTTTTGAAAGCGATCATAAATATGATTATGATGATAAGATGGTTGGCGGTAAATTATTCGAATGCTAAAACATGGTTACATCTTACATCAGAGCGAGCTTTCAAACGTGAGACCGAAACTTTTGTTTATGGCGTCGTTTAACTGTTATTGGCCGAATTTCACTTTTGACTTGTTTATTTTTGTCCAATTTTACGTTTCCGTTCATCACTTAGCTCCATATTTATCATTTCACTTTGACACTGACGTTATCGAGATATGAGATTTAAATTATTTATATAAGGCAAGAATAGTATTAAAGAGATTTAACATACAATATTAAAAAATATTGTCCCGAAAATTTGAAGTGGTCAAATATGAAATAAAGTTAACTAGAAGATGTGACACTCCTCCACTGCGATATTATATCTAAGCCGTACATAATTACAATAATAAATATTCATTCTTTTCTGTTTTGATAGGTATGAGTCTTGTGAATAAAGAGAAATACTTAAAAAGTAAGCAAGTAAGTACTTAAAGTCAGCTTCCTTATTTTTGTTTTCTGGTCTTATAGCGTTTTTCTTTAGATTCCATTTGTTATAACTCGCGTGTTTTTATTTTTACTTCATCCAAGTTAAAAACCGCTGTATATCGACAAACTAATGTAATCCAGGAACTTTTATTTTCCCCAAAATTCTTTGCTAGAAAGAATGTCATGTACTTTACTTATCTATTAGCCGTAAATGCACTTGAGTAATAGCTTACACGAACTGTAATTATATATTATGGATATATAGGTTGCACAGTCGTTGTAAAAGTAAGTAATAAGGCTAATTAATGCACCATACTGCTGGGACAGCAGGAGAGATAGGAATAGTAATTACTCCCATCGTACAAACTATCATGTTTATATATGTGCTTTATAGACTTATTCATTCATTATAGACGCATGACGCATGTTCAATAA
The DNA here is from genome assembly GCA_027744055.1 of Callyntrura sp. NNG-2020. Taxonomy (NCBI): domain Eukaryota; kingdom Metazoa; phylum Arthropoda; class Collembola; order Entomobryomorpha; family Paronellidae; genus Callyntrura; species Callyntrura sp. NNG-2020. Next base: position 12,056 of record JAHZNE010000995.1, on the reverse strand, counting down.
GTTGTAGTGATCACCCAATCCCTATTATTATTAGTATTATTTCCTATAACACAGTAGTATTTAATTTAACATAATTGTAATGGTTTTAGGACGCAGGTATGATCATTAGATTCGATATTGGGTGTATGTCGATTATATGTACCTGTTGTATTATAAGGTGTCTTAAGGCTTAGGTATGAAGTATCGCACCCTACTTATATGGTCATTTTATTTTATGTAGATGTCAGCGTGTAAAAAGCGGAATATTGCGTCAATGTTGTCTGTTTTAATGGATGTGTAATTTCAAAGAAAGGCAAATTTTTGTGGCATCATGTCATTTTTCGTTGTCTGGTATGTACCTGCATTCCACGCATACATAAAAATACACACCGCCTGTCCTCCATGAGATGACTCTACACCGAGCTGGTTGAGATTTCCTCCCCTGGTGACATACTCATTTCTTCCAATTTTTTCGCCGACTGCAGCAATTGGTCGTCACACACTGCACTGGGGGCTACAGAAATGGTACATTAAAACACTTTTAATGGTAATTAAAAGAGGCTCAATTATTTATAACTGTGATATTTATGCGTGTTCATCATGTTCATTCCAAAGAGGTGCTGATACTACACTACACGCACCTCGCTGGTATCTTACATTTCAATAGTGAAATTTTTATTGTCATAGTAAATTATATACCCTGTTCATCCGTTGGAGAAAACGACGGTGTCCGAGCCGAACATTCCATATCAGCCGCAGTTGATGCAGTAGAAGCACTGGAGCCTTGTCTTTTGATTTTCAAAGACTTTGGTACTTTTGGTTCTGATTCATCAGGTAAAGTAGCCAACTTTATGAGCTGTTCAACAGGGTCCCGCGTTGTCCCAATATAAATTGGTGCATCTCCTTTCAGTGATCCGTAGTCCGACACTTGAACCTTGTACTACAAATGAATACAAAAAAGGAAGTTAGGAGACGACATATCAGACAGAACATCGGATGAAATACCTATAAGCACACATCGTTGTAGAGTGCTGTAGTTGCTAGGAATCTAAAGTGACACATTTGTCCATAATCGATGATGTAAATGAAAGCATTTATATGCGATCTAGTATGCGTGGCCGCTTAACTAATGGATTGTGTTCATGCAAGCTCTAATCTCAAAATTCTCAACAACAAAGAAGTACATACCTGAAGAACGTGAGTAACTGTGTACATGGGATGCACGGTAAATGTCGGAATTTGTCTTTTCTTTATTTTCAGCCTCCCGTGCCAATCAATTTCCGTCTTAGGCTCTTTAACCTGGTATTCCGCCGTATCCAAAGTATTTGTCGTGGCTTTGTTTGCCCCACTGACACTGTAGTTGATCTTTTGCACCAAACTCACCACGATGCTGCTCATTGTCATACATTTTGGATTAGTAACGTTTAAATTAAAAGGAATCGTTTCGTCAGCCAAGTATCCGGACTTTTCCACTTTCAGATTGGCGGTCACAAATTTTTTATTTGAAAAGACCGACTTCTTCAGCGTTCTCTCTAACAAGATTGGCTTCATGGCGTCTTCATTTAGAACCAAATTATGATACCCCGGAAAACGTACTGACTTATCAGCAACCTGAATAAAGGCAGCTAACTCATTTTTCACGTAGGCAACGACCTTGTAAACAAGGCTACCATAGGCACTCCGGAAAGGAGCAGGCATGACATCCCCTGGTATAGTGAGCTCAAATCCAAAATTATGGATTCCAGGTTGCAGAATGTACGGTCTTGCTGGGGGAAGGTTGGGGGCTGGTTGCTCGGCGAGAATTACAGACCATGTTTGCATTTGATTTTCGGAAAGCGTGGCTGTAATTTACACAAAAATTTCTAGTCTTAGTGTTTATGTGCTGGTGTCGAGCATGCTTGAAAATTCAGAATATTAGCCTGATTTGGAAAAGAAGATGAAATGTAAATGCAAAATTACGTCTTGACTCGATCACTTCCACCATCACCGGGGAAACCTGGTAATTCTCACTATCACTATCCAACGTTTTCGCTATGACATTGAGTGTTTTCTTGTGGAAGGTGACGCGGCTATCAAACTTTGTCTCAAACTGAAGATTGCATACCGCTTCGAATTGCACTCGAATTCCTACATGATTACATCAAAATTCATACATGGAGAAAGCATTCTGAACACATGTATAGGCATAATACTAAAATACTATTTCATTTTTTCTTCCTTTTTTTTAGATGCGCATGCATATAGGTACTTATAGAGTGAATGCAGAGAGAGAGAGAGAGAAAGTGAGAGAGAGAGAGAGCGCAACAAGATTGTTATCATGAGAAGATGGTATTCATTTCCTTTCCTCTTAAGTATTTTTCGCTGCAAAATATTGCGACACATAATATAATATTTAGAAGGAAAGTGCAAAATTGTAATGTTACCCACCGAAATGTTTCAACTCAGACTCCGTTCTCAGGATGAACTTTCCTATGATTTTCCCGTAAGGTTTTACACTACTGCTTTCCAGCAGAATCGTTCCCACGTAACTTTCTGCTTTCCCCCTTGCATTCCGCAGCATGGCACCATGCAAAGCTGCTGTGAGAGCCATGGCTGTTACTGGTCTGTAATTTACTTTAAAATTCCACTTAACTGTCTTTTCAAAAACTGGTCGCTTTTCTTAACAAAGTAGTCGTGTTATTATGTCCCACTGTAAACACAAAAAACGCACACACATACACACACAAACAGGTTAAAGAGACAAAAACTAATTTCAAGTTTCTTGTTGATAGAAAAAAGGAAGCTCAGAGAAACAGGACACTGAAGTATTTCGTGTCCTACAAAGAGGAAAAAAGGAAGGAGAGTCCTGTACGTTGAGGAGGGATTCTTTTCCTTTTCTGGCATGCATGCATGCATGCATGCCTGCATACATACATAATGATTACTATATACAGACTCCAAAAGCGCTAGAATCAATATGAAATCTTTATATATTATTCTCACTTCTTTTGATAAGGCGCACTTTTTCTACATTGTTGTACAGCGAACGAGTGAGAAAAGTCATACACACGCGTTCTTGTTACAAAGTAGCAGCAGTAGTAACAGCAGTGCCAGTATTCACGGCAGTGAAAGCGAAATACGTATATACGTACATTTTTTGCATGCAAGTAAAGGAAGCCGAGAGAGAGAAATAGAACTGAAATGAGCCAAGTTGAATAATGCTCCTTTATGCCACTGCTGAATTGCTACTGCGGGGATGGGCTTATGTGCACATTGAAAGTCACGCAAGTCTCGCTTTGCTTTTTCTCGCTGGTCATAAGAGTAAGTGGTATCGGTATCACCAACATCCACATCCCTACACTCGCACACACACACACACACATCCAGCATTATTATGACTTTGTGTCCAGCTTCATAAGCTTTCACTTCCTCCGCAGTATGAAAGCCAAAAGGCTTAGGCCAAACTTTTTTTTTCGCTCGCTCCCTCTTTCTCCCCAATAATGTTTTCGGTAGCGTTTCATACATAGCGTAATAAAAAAGAATAAAGTGATCCGTTTTTATAAGATTCGGCAACAATATTGCTTACAGCATTGTATATCCCTAACTAGACAGTAAAAAATACGGAAAAAAAGCATTGGTAATAATAATACGGCTCTCCAGCCAGGGAGAAGCACATACATGCACAAGACAAGAAAGCAAAGAACAAGCCAAAAAAAACTAAGTAGCTCAGCTAAGGCTTGCATGCATAAATGTTGAATGCAAAAAGGAAAGAAGAAAGCAGCTCAACATTTACACAATATTGTTAGTGTTAGCACTATTCTCATTTCTTCAATATCATTTCGTTTTTTTGTTGTGTAGCATTTAAGTATGAATATATATGCATTACCTACGAAACTGTTCTCACCACAGCACCAACACCAATACAGCCACCATCACCACCTCTACCAGGGATACGTGTTTTTGGCTAGGTACGTATTTTATGCAGTTTTTAGTAGACGAGCAAACGAAAGAAAAATTGGCTGGTGTGTGTACATTCATTATAAATAGGCTCGTCACTATATTTTTTATTTAGACGATCTTATGTTCTTCTCCGTGTCGGTCGTTGCTTTCCAACGAATTTTTTTTCGCTGGAGCAGTGAGTGAAAGAATTGAAGTAAAAAGAAGAACATAAAAAAGTGTCCCATAATCACACGCCGCACGAATAAGACCATCGAACGAAACATGCATGCATGCAGTGCAGTAGTGATGGTAGCCGTAGTAAGTGGCAGACACAATGGGGATGATGAAATGTAGTATGCTTTGATGCAGACAACGGTTTGTGTTTTGAGGTGTGTATTGCATTTTTGCCTTCATTTAGCGGTAGTTAAAAAGGTTTCTAATATGCATGTGTGCCATACAACAACACCCCTGCCGGGAATGAGCCTACTCGAGAGAAAGTGTTGTTGTATTTAGAATTGAATTGTGCCTCAACTCAAACTAAACTGCATTTATAATGTACACACGTCTGTGTATCATGGCACATTTTTTATTATTATGACTGGAAAAGACTCTTGAATGTTCAAAGTAAAAGTTTCCAGAACGCAGTAGGGATGGTGGGAGTAGTATTTGCCATATAGTTCGCCATCAATGCGAACAAAGTACAAGTGGGAATTCGAAGAATAGAGAGGGAGGGAGAGGACATTGGACAAGGTTTACTATTTAAGTGACAGCACAATTATGATAAACGAACTGACAATTTTAGGGCATTCAGAGCAACTGTAGAATCAAACTTTTATCAAATTTTGCTTTACAACGGGCACATTAAGTAGCCATTGAAACCAAATGGCAATTAAACGCGTTAGATTTTGTAAGTAAATACGAAATACATATTATTAGCAGTTTGGATATGCAAATTTCCAGTTTAAAAACAGTTTAATCTTTTAATGCTTCATTTTCTGAAAGGAAAGCACTCATATTCAATTGTTGCTATAACAGTAATTTGATTTACATTATTTTACGTTTCTCAACAAAACTCTAAAATGTAGCAATCAAATATTTTTTTAAAAATGGTGATTAAATAGTTTAAATAATTCTCTATTTAATGTTTAACCCTTTTTTAAATATTGGATTTTAATGTCTTTGAAGTTAGATTTTTAAATTGAATGCTTTCACAGAAACTTTTAAAAAGTCTTTTATCAGTAAATAGAAAAGGTTTAAATTATTCAACTGCAAATTTTCAAAATATTTGGATGTTTTGATTATCTGTTAAGAAACTTAATATAATGCAAATCAAATTACTATTACAACAGCAAGACAGATGGCCAATGCAAAGCCAAAAGTTTTGTTAAAAAATAATTCCAGTTACACCTATTATTTGCTCTATAGAAATAGAAATGTTTTCATTTTTTATCAAAATAATACATTTTAGCAATAGACGGACAGACGAACTTCATAACCTCTTAACTCCGTCTTACAACTAGTTTACTTCAGACTGAAATTCTACCTAATTACTTCAGACTATTGTTGTACCTGAATTGACGTTTTCTTTTCCTCGATTGTCCTGCCACCTTAATAGTTTACCTTGTGAGAATATGAGCGGTTGCCTGTAGTTTTCACGGTGCAGAGCCGTGGCGTTTTTGTTAGTAATGCTGATACACACGGCATGTTTAATATTTTACATAAACACGATTTCATTTTGTGGTTCATGGGCTATGAACTACTTTTTAATACACCTTTTAACCAAGACAGCATTGCTGTTGATGCGTCTGAATAAACTAACTAAAAGGTTTGAGATAGAAAGGGAACAGCGGGAACAGGGAATTGTGAAATGATATGATGTTAGATAAAGACAAGGGAACTAAAAGAAAAATTCAGGTTTCCTGCATACATGCTACGCAGTAATATGTGTTGACAAAATGACATGTTTGATTCTGCCAGCTTTGCGGGCAGAGGTTGTTAGTAGGCGGAAATGAAGATATGAATAAGCAGAACGATATCGTTTTCCCTGGAATAATAAAACAATACATTGCATGCCTGGCAGAAGCATCGAACATCATACATCATCAAACGTGATGAAGGTTGTTGGGACTTTCCTGGAAGGGGTACAATACCTTTATGCTTTATCAGGAACGCTCATCATCTAATAAAATGTGTACGTGAACCTGTACAAAAATAAATGAAGACAGTCTAATGACATGCACGAGCGAGTTTGACATTATAATCGTTAACTGTAACGCTATTTTCTCCTGTTATTTCGCTGTAACACTCATTGCTGCTGCTTTGCTTTAGAAATTTTCTTTTAAATCCTGATTTTATTTGGATCATGCACCAAAAACCAAAAATCAATGCGTATTATGCTGATTGCTACAAAGTGTGCACAACTGGGTTCTTCTACACATCAACATGGTGAGCAGCAGTTGAATAAAGTTGAAAAAGTTTTATCGTATTTTCGACAGACCAAAGAATCCCGTCGTACATGACTTTCGTTATTATTTTAGGATTAGACGATTTTCAGCAAGATCAGGTACGTGGTACGTGAACCACATCAGCAATTTTCGTTTTACACATAATTCCACAAAATTTTAGTATCTCTATACGAATTCTAGAGCAGAAGCATGTGACCAGGGGTTTCTAAGATTTTTTTTTTGTTTTTCATGAAACATAAATTTTCCGTTTATGCATTCAGTTAGACGTGTACAAACATGCACGTACAGCCATTCGCTTCTTTCTAAACTTTCCATTGCCTTTGGAAAGGTGAAGGTTGTCCGAATTCCAAATAAAATGGAATGTCTACTGGGCTGCACACATATATAAGAAGATATTTATAGGCATTCACCGTCTGTTTCCGTATGAAGGCTTGCCTATAATATAGTGTGTGCACCTGTACCTGTATCCAACCCGGAGACATCTGGTATATGTTAATTACTTTCAAGATTTGTATTCAAAATACATGAAGTTGTACGAACTATATGATTTTTTCTTCACTTTATTGTTTAAGATGTTATGTGCGATTCAGATTTATGAAATAGATGACAGATAGATATGCCAAAAGACGGGTTTCATTTTACCATAAGATAATTGATGTATTTAAGATTATATTCTGTACATTTACCTATACGAAAAATACATAGATATCCCAACTAACTTTTTTCGGAGCTGTTCTGACAACTGGGCCATTAGTAGACACGATACGGTATATATATTGCAGGGATAAACTAATAAAGGCATAATAATATGTCAAAGATACCTCATTTTCCTGCACTTGTCATAGCGGTGCAGCTTTGGAGTAGATACTGAAAGTGATTCTCTGTACTCGTGCCAAGCAAACCTGATCCAACAATGTATGTATGATGTACTATTTTCCTCTTGCCTTGATAAAAGCACTTTTAGTTTATTCCCGTTTTATATTATCCGGTGCACAAAGTAATGGCGTTTCAAACTCCCAAAATATTATGTTTGCTTGGTACTAGTGGTACTGCAATATTTTAAATAGTATTTTTAGCCTACTTTTACGTCATAAGTCTCACAAGATTGTAATATATGGATGCATTCTTGATATTACAGCATAATTATTCCGTCTGATGCACGAGTAAAAAAATGCCAGTATGTCAGCAGAACATTATTTTGCATTTGATAAGAAACTGGCTTGTCATTCGAGTGTGAACGGCTGTAAGCAAGTTAAAACAAGCCATGTTGCATGTCGTGTTATGAGAAAGTACACGAATTATAAAGCAAAATTCTAAAAAGGGAAATGCAATTTGGTCTTTTGTCGACAAGGAGAACAAAGTAAGAAGAAAAGTTGTGGAAGTGGAAGACGACGGTAGCACCACCAACACCTACAAAACGCTCCAAATCTCCTATAAGCAAATGCAGATGTATAAAGCAGTGTATAGTGTGTGCACCGTGTATCGTGTACCTCACCCCGGCTCAACTATATTCAGCTTCGAATGCACACTTTCTTTTTCATTTTATCATAATAGCATGTAGTTCCTTTTTAGGAGGGGTAGAACGATTGCTTAAAAAGCCAAAGAGGTTAATGAAAGCGGTTTGACGGATAAGAGTTAAACGTTCATAAATCACTTGTGTGTTTTGGAACTGTTGCCTGCTTGCTGCTTGCTGCAGAAGCAGCATATACGTGGTACCCCGAATAAGGCTGTACTGTTTGGCCAGACTCACGCCGAGTTCCAGAAATTAAAAACGTGGGCACCGTTCCATAAGCACCTTCTAGTGGTTTGGCTGCGCCATTTATGAAAAATTTAAACGTAAATAAGGAATTACATATATATACAAATATACAAATACCGTACGCTAAACATGAACACAATGTTACATAACATTGCAATTGCAACAAACACGCAACCTGACATTTATTTTTTCTCGGATATTACCGTTTGTGTGAAACGGGTACATACGTGTTCATGAGTCATTCTCAGGAGGCTCACTATACGTCTAATATAATATTTAACATTAAATTGGCACACCAATAAGCAGAACATTGAACAAAGTCCCAGCCACACTACTGCAAGTTGTACAAGGCTGAAATTTTATGAATCATTTCCTCATTTAGTTTTTGCAAAAATTGACAATAAAATGACATTTTTTCTCATAATTTTTTAATTTTGCAATTCAATATTATTACTGTAAGGATTCTTTAGAATAGGCACATAGTAAATTAAGTTTTCCATTCATCATACAAATTTAATCAGAATACAAGGACAACGATACTTTGGTTTAGCCGCTTTCTATTTTACAGAGAAAGGTTTTACAGTGCTAATAAAGTTAATAATTAATACATATTGAATTGAAATTACGGCTCTGGTGCTATTTGAAAATACTTTATAGCTTGAAACAATGAAACAACAAAGTTATGATATGGCATATGTATGGCATATAGTATACAATACAACACAAAGGCAATACATCACAGATAAACCTTTGAAGTGGCTTTATATATTGGCCAAAGGTGCTGATTAGTGGTGCACTGGATTTCTTTGACTTGGTTTTAGCGCAAAGATTACGAATATGACGAATATTACGATCCATTACTTTCCACTCTACAACACAAAGCACCCCAGCCTTAGGTATATATTTATTTGAACTGTACAGTAAAGTCACGCTAGTATACACGCGAATACAAAGTGTTGTTGAACTTGAAGATATTTTGCGCATACAACAACAATATTTATACTTATATGTCATATCCTATTTGCAAGTTTTATGTAGTTGCGTGTATGACTGACTGCATATTATTACTTAGTAAGAAGGTGCATTCGTAAGAGTAATCAACAAAATATTTATCCTGTATTTAGTTAGTATTGATATGCTTTCCCTTTTGTCTTAGCAGTTCTCTGGGAAATAGCAACAAAACAAAAGGTGTGTGTATTTATGCATGTGTGTGCGTGTGTTTGTATGCTTTTTATCATCACATCGTGCCGCAGTACAATTAGTCATCGGTAACCGGTGTGGATGCGGGTGTCACGTCGCCAGGTTGAGGAGAACTGTTTGCGGAGGTGTCGTCCGGCGGAATAACATGGAATTCTAGACAGCTGCGTCGTCTTTGTCGTAACCCTCGTTGGGAATGGAGAAAGTCTTCGTCGAAATCATAAGGTGGAGGTACTGTATCAGGGGTTTAAGCAAAATACATTTTCAATTACGGTAAAGTACACGCTTGTGTGATGCATTCTTATAAAAATTGTGAAGGCCATCTTACAAGTCTCTAACGAAGGTACTCTTGATGACAGCTGAGAATATGACGGAGGCAGGGTGAACATTGTGAGACCTGAGCAGTCAGAATGAATCGACGAGGCTGAACCTCTTCTCATAGGGAACCGTTCATCTGCAACGCTAAGGTTATTTACGGATATCATCAACAGCTCTATCGCTTCTCTTGTTGTACCTATGAAGATGGGCACGTCCCCCTTCACTATGTTGTAGTCGTCAACTTTCACTTTAAACTACGATAATTGAAGAAAACAACCCTCTTAAAACTTTCCCAAGCGGGCACGTCATCTACACTGTTTTAACTTGAAATTAAAAATGAATAATTAAATTGATGCTTACTTGCAAAACATGGGACACCGTATACATGGGATGAATACAGTAAGAAGGTGACGTTGCCTTGTGCACGTTTAATGTTCCTGACCAGGTGTACTCTGTGCCCGTCTCAGTGGCTTCATTTACAGCACTATCCAACACCGCCACGGTTGTCTTTTTCGCCCCATCCACATTGTAAACGCAACGTTGATTCAGGGCTATCCATATTTTCAACGGCAAGCTCCTTTTTTTGTCGATTGAAAACGTGAAAGGCAAGTTTTCATTGGGTAGATAGCCACAGCTTTGGAGTTTTAATGTTGCTGTAACGAGCTTTTTGCTTGAGAAAATGGATTTTTTGACGGATCGTTCAATTTCAATTGGTTTCAATGCGTCAATGTTTTGGGACAGGTTGTGATATCCTGAAAATCTCACGACTTTTTCTCCCACCTCCACCCAAGTTCCACAAGCAGACATGTATGCTACCACTTTATAATTTAACGTGCCATAGCTACTTAAGAAAGGGGCAGGCAGACTTTCCCCAGTCATGGTCAGAGTAAATCTGTACCGGTGATTTCCCACTGGCATCTCATACTTTTCTAAGTCATCTGGATACAAAACAGGGAAGAATAACATAATATTCATATATAGGTAAGTTTACTTGCGTACAAAATGGAAGAACTCGACTTTTCTTTACCCTTTTGAGGCAGGATATCTGTCATCACCGGAGATGTTTGGTATGCGTCATACAAGTCTCTTTCTCCCGAACCTTCCAATATGTTGTCATATTTTTTGTGAAAACTTGCCCTATTATCCACTTTGGTTTCAAACTTTAATTTGCATTGGCCTTCCAGTTGGATACGGAGGGCTAAAATCAAAAGGCAATATCACGTCATATAGCAATACTCTGCACTCACGATCAGAGTCAGTTAACCTTCTGGAATATATTGGTTGCATTTTTATTGTTATTCCAATAGAAATATAATCACATAGGTGTGGACATATATTATTTATATAGCATATGCATCCACTGCCAACTCACCATTATGATATATCGGCCATCCCAGATCGATGGCTACCTGTCCACTAATTTTCCCGTACGGTTTTAGGGTTGCGTTGTCCAAAACAATTACCGTGGAAAATTGATGGCCAAAGTTTTCATATTTTCCAGGTTTACAGGTACTCCTTGAGCCATGCAATCCGTACAAAGCAGCAGCAAATGACATGCCTCGGATTTTAGATGACTCGACTAGCGCTAAAAGGCTATAATTATTTACTGATGCGTTAGAGCTTTGATACACGGCAATGGAAACGGCGTACGTAAAATATTTAGTACTTTTCTGCCATATTTTCTTATATTTTGCTTTTGTAGTGTATATTGGGAAAATTATGGCGCATATAAATGCTACTACACTGGGCAGCAAGTTCAGTGATGTAGGCACACACGCTACGGCGTTTCAAGTAAGTATTCTGTTTAATAGCCACGTTAGCCACAAAACATGGGTTCCGCTTTTCAGAAATTCAAACAAGCTGGCTCTGAAGCCAAAATCAATCTATCACTACTAAGCAAATCCATCTCATATACAGTTGAACTGACTGATTTTCATTTGAAGGCATTGATTGATGTCTATACAGTATGTACAGTCGACTACATACGTACGATATGATACTCCTTCATGCCGTCATGACGACGATGACAAAACTGTTTTTGTCAGATACTTTCACCATCGCCATTACTACCATCGTATTGGAAATTGCGTTTAAAGTATAAGCATGTAGATATCGCTGCAGTTCAAGAGTGTGGCTGTCTTGTAGTACTAATAGTTGGCAAACAATTTATTTTGTTTACATTGACACCACAGTTTGAGACAAATGACGAATCAGAAAAATAATGATCGTTATTTGGATTGTTTGACTCAGACTGCCTACCATGGTCTATGTCCTACTGTAGGCCGCCGCGATAATGTATAAAGTACTAAGTAATATAGTACTGTCATAATATACATCAGGCCCCGTATTCTCTGCAACAAGAATAACGCTATTCGGGAATTGTTATTCCCGAATAGCGCTATTCTAATTCTTAGCCGTCA
>JAHZNE010000994.1:0-12463 GCA_027744055.1 Callyntrura sp. NNG-2020 | reverse complement strand
GTATTATCGTATTGCTTGAGTTTAACTTACTTTCTAAAAGTGTACAGGGATCATCATTATAAATGTCCCGTTAGATTTCTATATTGTAGTTCATTGTAATAAAACGACATCCTAAATTTAAAGAAGTGTTCTTCTCTCCCGACAGTGAACTTGCGTAACTCCTCCCGAAATGGAAGACTATATCCCATCGAGTGGATTTTTTACCCCAAAGCGTCCAAGTTTCCACATATCGCCAACGTCACATCAACATATGCCATCAAATACCCACGGATCACGCACTGCGGTGTACAACACGTCAAACCACCATCATCGTCGTATGCATTCTAATGGAAATGGAATGTTCCATCATGCCCAGAAGAGCTATTTTGCAGATCGGTACGGAAGGACACCGGAACATTCAATGCCTGTTTACTATACTAATGGGTACGGTAGGTATCATAACCACCCTCACAGGAACCCACTCGGGAACTATGGACCTTTTCCGCAAGGGGTGTTTACTCCTCCTCCTACCAGTATCAAGGGCAATGTTGGAAAGAGAATGAGCAACCCGCAGAAGTGTGGCGACCACCGGAGTTACGAAATTGAAGATGAAGTTAGTCATGATGATGGAACTGAATCTTCAAACACGCCTTTGACTAGTGCGAGCTCCTCTGGCAGTTCAACTGTTGATCAGCAGTACTTTGCAGATAACCGGCCTGTAAACAATTTTGTAGCTGAAGGACAAAAGGAGTACAAATTGTTTGAGGACAGAGAAATTTTGAAGGATGTGTACAATGTTAATGACATGGATTGCTATGATCCTCAAGAAATTTGCGGAGTAAAGATACTTCCAAAAACTTTGAAGAAGTGGCCCCTCCTGGTTTTGGGGACGGATTGGGGAGCACTAAAGAAGCATATAATTAATTTTACTGGTGGGTTTGGAAGTTGTGGGCTTGGAAGCATTATTTATGGGCGACGTGGGCTTTCCAGTGGGGAACAGAATTGGGGTGAGGTTGGCAGTTATGGGGTAGGAGCATTGGCTAGATTCTTTGTGGATTGTCAAGGGACTGGAGAATACCCTCTTGGTTATATCACGTACGTCGGAATGAACCTTGATAAGGTAGTTCGTGATCTCGATAATTCCGAACCTATCACACCTGCGTTTAGTGGTCCACTTGCTGATCGAAACCAATGTGTTGAAGCGGGCTGGGATGAGGTTTTTAAAGGGTTTAAAGAGTACGAACTCCCTTACGAAGCTGATGGGGATCCTTGGACAAGAAGTCATGAAATGTATGAGTGGACGTAAGTTAATTTTTATTATTAATAATTATTTTTGCGAAAGGGTCAAATTTTTAATTGTTTAATATTATTTTCCTCATTAACTCTTCATTTTTTTAAATTATTTCGTATTTAGTTTACGACATCGAATGAAGCGCAGAATGCTCGGTGCATTTTCATTGGAGGTCCTAATCTTCATCTTTTATACCATAACGGCGGATGCTTTGCAGTTGTTAGCAGCAAAGGAAATGTATCATAGGGGTTGGCGATATCACAAGATTTTTCAGGTTTGGATGACGCCGTGGCTTCCAGGTGTCTGTGAGGAGCTTGAAGGATGGACCTCCGGAGTGTACAAGTTCTTTCATTATGGAAGATGGGAATTCTGTCGAGCAGAGTTTAAAATAAACGACTCTGTTCTGGAGGGAGAGCCACAGGATTTTGTGGAAGCGTTGTGGGATTAAACTGTTTACTTTGTAAAATTACACATGTAGGTTTTACGTCAATAATTGTATCGTGACACTTCGGTTAGTTTTTACGGGAGGCTTGGCTTTGTAATATAAAATACATTTACAGATAATTAAATGAAGGTTTCGATTCTGATTCGAATAGATGTATATATGTATATGATGTTTTGATTAAAACCTGCTATTGTGATATTTTTTTCATAAAAATTACCTCCATTTTTGTTAGTGTAGTGCCGTGCTGGTACGTAACTTGCTTGGGCACGTTTGCAGTATGAATTCGCATGCATTTCTCCACATAATATTAAATGTCTTGTGGAAATAATAGAAAACAGTAATTATTATGGAACAGAATTAAATTAACTTATACAAAGTAAATAAATACTATCCAGTAACGGACTGTAAAAGTATAAAATAAAAAGATAAATAAATGTACACGATGCAAAACTATGTTTAAATGCAAATTTAGGTAATGCATACACGGTGTCCAGTCGGGGCCGTATAAAGTTATTTTGAATGTAAAATTTTATAGATTAACAATTTGAAAATAAATGAATGTTAAACTTTGCTAACGATTAGAAAAATACATTTGGTGTTTGATTTGATTTGACTGTGATCGTGCATGGTAAACAAGTCGGTCTCTATATATTCTTACACAATTTACATAAATTCGCAATGTTGATTGATACAACGTGTCGTGTCTAATCTACTGCTGGATGAGGGTGGAAAACAAAATGCAAGAAGCCAATTCTTTTATGTCATTTCCTATTCCTGTCCTGCATCGTACCTCATTGATCTACGCTGTTATATCTTTGCTTGTCTTTGATGCTGTTGTGTGTGCAGCTTAGTTTGAATTTTTTTAATTGGGAGGAAGGAGTCTTGGGGCCATAATTTAATGATGTCATGTTCGAGGGGGAGGGATGGGTAACGGAGTGGCATGACACATTACATAGGGGAGGGGGGATTTCGCCAAAAGTGACATCACTTTATAACAATGTTTGTCAGAACTTTACTTATCAGAAGAAATTTTTACTAATATTTTTTGTTGCACGATTACTAAACCAACAGACAGTATTAAAGTTCATAAGCCATACAGAAACATTTCTGATTTGAACATACCAAAATGGGCTCATACCAATTTTCACTAATAAGCCGTGTTATTGATTGTATTCCATGACCATCCTGTACCGTTATCTTCTAAAGTTTGAATTTTATGGTTACAATGGAATAGAATCGAAAGAAATCACACTGACTTCTAACAACTGACGTGTTGATAAAATTTAGATTTTAGATTAAATTTTTTGTTAATAACATTAAGATTTTGTAAGAACTTGCTGAATTCTGTTAATATTTCTTAGAAAAACAGAAATTCTTCTGAAAATTTTAAGATTACTGTGCAATGGTATATCAAAGCCGATAGTAGTAGTATCTTACTTTGATAACGCTGTATGTGTAAGTGACTTTCTGTTTAATGACATGACGTAAGGGGGTGGGGGGTTTCCGAGAAAAGTGACACCAATATGAAAAATCAGTTTTTGTATGACGTCATTAAATTATGGCCCCTTGTCACAAAGGATAAAAACTTCGTTTACTTACAATTTAGTGGTCAAATTGCCTTTTACATAAAGCAACAAATAATCTTATTATCAAGCTCATTTAAAGCAACAGAGTTTATGCGTCAAATTCTGTAGTTCAACACAAAACCTTACTTCTAGTTTAATAATACTACAAAGCCTACTTTTCCAGTGCTAGCTTCAGCTGTGAACTTATTTACGAACATTGAACGGGACGGAACTATAATCAGTCATTTCGCCCAAAAATAAATGAATAAGACTACGTTACACATAGTTCAAGCTTTTAATCAAATAATCCAGACAAGTAACAATACTCGCATATCAAATATTTTCCTAAAAATTTACTTTTTACGAGATGCCTAACAAAAATTTTAAGGTAAGTACGAATCTAGTGATAAACAAATAACAGTCAAGTGATATTTAGTGTACTAATGGCAATTGAACCTTTTACCAACATGCAATGCTAAATATATGATATAAATTCTGTTTAGTAACAAAATATTGTTGAATAAGTTGATACTTGGTTATGTACATTTTGTAGATAGATGACTCTAATGATAACACAACCAGAAACAATGGTTTGGATGTGCTTATTAAGAGAATGACTGATTGTGCCCAGGTGGCCCTACCTGCACTAACTGGTAATAACCTCCTCAATTTGTAATATTTAAAATAGACTCTATATGATTCAGATTATGCAATATTTAATTTTCACCCCCGTGATTTTGCTTGGCTAGATCCTGAAAAGAAAAAAGAAATGAAGAAAGCCCTTAAAAAGTATCATGAGGCTGCAACAGGCCTTGTTATTGAGAAACTATCGGGCGAACTTCGATCGGATATAGTTCAAGGCGTTTACGATGATTTGGATTTGGAACAATTAGCAATGGATGAGGTGGACGATGAGCAGTTTCTTCGGTTATTAGATGAATTCGAGGAGGTTATAAATAATAAAAACGATACTTATATTATAGATGAAAGATGAACTAATTACGCAATTATGGCTGGTACAAAAATATGACAACAATTTTTCAGACCGCTACAAAGGAAGTTGAAAAACAATTGAAAGAGAAAGTCACGATGACAGAAGTAGACAAAGATGAACAATACCAGGAAATGTTGGAAGCTCTTAATGTGTTTGTGAACCGTGAGTTGATAATTTACCATTTTAACGTAAAGATTGAAACACTGCTGACCTTCTATGACAAGATCTGCAGTTAGCTGTCAAAGTTGAATACAATTTGCAAATATTGTAGGTACTCCAAGAGCAGGGAATGACGCAGAAATTACCCCAGACCAAATGGAGGATACCAGTCAGATTGATGGCGTTAAAAGCAGCCCCAATCAAGTACGTCATTCTGAGGGTTTGGAAGCATTAACAGAATTCATCCCTACACGTGATCCAATTACTAAACAATTGCTTAAGAACCCTTACGTTAGCAAGAAATGTGGGCATGTGTTCGATTATGAGAATCTTCCGTGGTTGTTCAAATCTCGGACTGCACAGTAAGTTTTTGTTGGTATAAATAAACATGTCGTACCTCGATTATAAATGTAACAATATGTTAGAAAATTTTTGTTTTTACTAATACAGGTGTCCTTATCCAGGATGTCGCGTCATTATTAAGAAGAACGATTTCGTTAGGGATGAAGATCTTGCTATGAAAATCGCCGAAAAGATTCGTGATTGAAAATTTTCTGTTTTTACTAATACAGGTGTCCTTATCCAGGATGTCGCGTCATTATTAAGAAGAACGATTTCGTTAGGGATGAAGATCTTGCTATGAAAATCGCCGAAAAGATTCGTGATCAAGAAATGGTGTACGATCTTGATTGAATCATTACATGACTTGATGATCAAGCGTTTTCATTTATCAGTGTCAGTCATCAGTGTAAAGATTTACGACATTCTGTTATGATATAGATAATTACTGATGTATTAACAAATTATTAGTTGTAGTTAGTCCCGGTGTGTCAATAAACTTTTTGAATTGTATTAAAATTCATAATATTTGGTCACTTTATTTTTGAAACATATTTATCTACAGCAAGATTAAAATTGATTAAATACAGGTAAATAGTTACAGATACGTAAGAAATGTAGTATATAAATAAAAGGTAGTAGTATAAAGATGTAATAATATAACTAAACATTCATTTACCTCATAAACTATATACATGTGACAAAAATGATATTTTAAGCGTCCAAATCCCAAGGAAAAATTCCAATGTTTGGCTCTGTTTCCTTTTTCGCCATTAGTTCCAGGAATGCCGAATCCATCATTTTGTCGCTCTGAACCTTGTGAAATGCCGTGACTTTCATTTTAGTACTTTCATTCACTGAAGAAAGTACCTTAGCGAGAGCATTGACGACTTTCATTTCTAGTACTTGCATGTTTCGTTCCCCTAAATACGCTGATTGACAATGTTCGTTGATTGCATATTGATACAACGCGAGGCGTGACATGTCGATCCCCCGAAAGTACATCTCATTTATGGCATCGTTAAGTTTATCAGCTGTAGTTTCTTTCCGTTCCAGTTGGTTAGTAAGATGTCGTAGTTTGATCAAACAGGCTAAGCGAAGCGGAATGACTAAGGAAGAATATATAAAACTTACTTTGTCCCATAGCATATTTATGGGGTAGGAAAATTTGTGAAAGGCCAATAATCGACTCCGCAGGTTTGAGAAACGCAAGTCCTTTTTCTTTGGAATACATAGCCATAACCTTAAAATCATTCTTGTTGAGCGCTTCCCACAAAAGATTGAACAGCTTAATGCTAGCGTGGAAAATGAGATGATGATTCCAGTGCAAATACTTTTGGTCAACAAGCTCGCCCATTACGTTTAGCAGCCCAAGTGGATTTTCTCCCTTTATCGGTTTTTCGAGTTCTCTTTCAAAGTTGAAATTTGCATCAATAACACGTAGGTAAAATATTGAGGATTTCTTGCATTTTTTTGCATCTCCAATTAGAGTAGTCATCCAAAGGACTGTCCGGAACGATATAGCTGTTGCAGCGTGAACATATGTACGATGAAAAATGCGTCTCTAGTTCCGAGGCAGACGAGCAACGACTGCATTTGCAAAGATACCCGAATTCACGTAGAAGGAAAGCACGGCGATCCCGAGTAGGCAAAAAAATCGAACGCTGAAAATCAGAATTGTTTTTAGCATTATAATTGAGTATTCTATAAGCTCCGTGGCACAGAACATAAATACAAATGTGATACCTCATCGTAACAATACGTAAGAACGTCCCCCTTCTTTATGTTGGAAATTGCATACATGTGTATATCTAATTTTTTTGACACAGCCACTGCGCAGTTCGGAACACAGCTATGGAATACGAACNTGTCGGAAATTGCATACATGTGTATATCTAATTTTTTTGACACAGCCACTGCGCAGTTCGGAACACAGCTATGGAATACGAACGCCAGTTTCTTGAATATGCAACGGACGAATCTTCAATCAATAACATATAGAGCCAAAATTTAGTTTGTCAAATGCAATTCAAACAAATACATAATGTAGCTTATATTAATGTGCAAATCTTACACAAATGCAAACTGTCCCATTTCTCTATTCCCATTTGCTGGTACTTGATAAGATACAATGTCTGGCCCTATGTTTCGTCCATAACGCAGTAGTGCCTGATCCACTTTATACAGTACATTGTCCTTGGCTACACTGGCATCCACAAGAAGCAAACTTCTAATTAATCGCAATTTTGATTCAAAATTTTTGGTGTATGGTTCTTGTTTGATGGTGCCAAGCAGCTCAATGAAAGTCGTTTTCTCGTCGGAAATGTTTTCGCCACCACAAATACGCATGCAACGAAGTAACCCTAGGACGCTTTGATCGGGAATAAGGAAATGGCGTTTTCCAACACTGCGCATATAGGCTGCCGAAAGATACTTACACTCCGTATCGCAGTGAGAAGATACCTGCAATAACCAATATATAAAAACGATAGTTAACATACTCAATTAGGTAATATGATGGGGGAATATTGTCACGTACACACTGGAATTTTGCACAAGTCCTATGAGTCGTTCTATATTGCTTAGGTAAGTTCAATATACCATTTCGGCATCGATAACCTCATTTTAACAATTTTAATTATTTTTAATTCATTCCATTCGGTGTCATACCGTTTCATACTCCGCGTTATCATATCCTTGACAGAATGTAGGAGCGCAATTTGACTTGCATATAGGAAGTTTACATCCAAATGGACAAGAGTCCACGCCACCCTTTGCTTCTGATCCGGTCACTTGCGAGTTTACTTTCTTCATAAAGCACCTAACACAGTACCCCACAGGAAAAATACGGGAGTTGTATGATGGGTTTAAAGGAAGCACAATTACTGGCTTATCATTTAGAACTTCACATGTTCGGTTAATCTTCCGTGCCGCAATCGTATGTCTTCCAATTCCCTTCTGTTCAATTTGTCTGAACCTGCATTACATAAAACATCGTGGTTATTTGCATGTTGTCATTACACAATGCTAACATAATTAAATAGGCTGTGACAAAATTATTATTTGACTAAAGGAGTTTAAGAACTTACGCAATGCAATACATTTCATGTATTTGTTTGGCTTGCTTACGATGCCTTTCGGTACAATAGATAGCACGGTCGCAGGTTCGACATAAAATTGAGGACTTTTTAGTGCAATTTTGAAACAGGCAATATTGAATCTGTGCCTTAGACTGAATGGACTTCTCCATGATGCTCTAGTATAAAATAATTTAAGAATCCTCATTATTAATTCCTTCGAACTATCCAACGGAAATGATGTATACCAGTATAACCTGTATTTGATCAAATGCATATGTTTGGGTGGGAGAAATTGCATTATATTGGCTCGTATTTGTAACAGCAGAATCACACACCGATGCGTCAACCTGTGGTCGTAATTTCATAAGTGCTGAACTATCAATTGTATCACATTTTGCATCTGTCTGATCACATTTCGCATCTATCTGATCACATTTTTGCGGACTGAATATTCTGACGTCCGGCTGAAATATAAGTGGTTCCTTATTTGCAAAATGGGCCCATTCATATGTACGTTGAGGTTCGTCGTCTTCATTTATTATCATCGGTTTTGGAAACATCTCCAAGTACGGTTTTACAAATTCTCCAACCTTGGCTCGTGCCTGTGTGTCATCCAGACCTATAGAGCACAATGTGCAAGGAGTTAATCATTCATCGTTCACTTTTTAATTTGACAAGTCTTAACGAATATACTTAAATGTTATTTACTAAGATTGTTTTCATTAATTACCTCCATTATCATTACATAGATCAAATTCTTTCACTATAACGTTATCATCGAACTCCGAATCTGCCGTGGCCGTTCCTGAAGATTCTGATTCTTGACGTGTAATTATGTTGTCTATCAGGCGATAAAAACAAATCATGTATGATTATCCCTTTTAAACTCTCACATTCAACACTGGAAAAATTTCACACAAATTATTACCTGTTTCTGTTTCATTTGGTGAACATGGTTCGGCTTCCATGATATCACAAAAATCCCCACCGGCTAAATTAAATTTGTTCAACGTTATAACAGTAAATCCAAAATCTAAAATCGTTGTTCTTCAGTTGAACTGAATTCACCCACGTATATTTTATAAACTTTATTTCACATTAACAAAGTCGTTTTGCTCTGCACTATTATCTAATCTTGCACAAGACCACAATTTTAAAAGAAACTTTATAGACGAAAATGATCAAAATATGAAGTTGTCCGCCTGCCTATTGACAATTGACATCTTAGCAATCGAGCTATCGGGGACCACTTTTCGCCTAACACATCTTTATTTGCCTTGCCTGCTGTCTGCTGTATACTCACATTTTGCTAGATAACGTGCAACAATAAGCCGTTGTAACGCCGTAGCAAGGTGTAACTGCTGAAAGGCGGTTTGTGTCGAAAACCACGACCGGCGTTAACTTATTCAAGCAGTATTTGAGCAAAGGAAAGGAGATATCTGATGGTTATGGTTCCACTAGTCAACCAATCCTGGTGAAATCTGGCAAAACGTTATAACTGTATATAAGAAACATGTGTGCCAAATTTTCTTCTCAAAGTTAATGTGTCCTCTGTCGCAAAACTTGCATCATGTTCTGCGAATATTTAACATGGAAAGGATATAGTAATTTTCTACGAAAATACATTATATTACCTTCTGTGTTCTTTGAGCAACGCTCGAATGTTCGAAAAATTTTGCAACAGATAATGGCCTATTATAATGACAATAAAAAAGTAATGATAAAGTGATTGTTTTCTGTCACCATTAGACGTTTTAGACGATATTATGTTAGTCCACGCCACGCCTTCGTCAACACGAGGCGATTGTCGAAAAACCCTGTCTCCATCAGAGGTAATATGTTGAAATAGCGTTAAACGATATTTTATCCACTCTATAATGATCTTTGGAAGCTACATGGATGAATTAATCCTGCTCAGCTTGGTACTTTGTACAAACATTATACCTTATCACGGTCTATGTGGGATGTATGTACCAAACATCAACTCATTTTGACGTGTTTTAAATTTTTACCCATTCCATTTCCTCGGGGGGTTAACCACAAGTGCTCTTTTTCAAACTATTGACCTTAGCTGTGAGATTACCGAAAACATAATTTTGAAATTCTTTTTCGTGTTATTGTGCAGCCAGGCGGACGGTGTTATAACAGACACACACAACGAAACGTGCGCTGATAAGTGTGTCTTACTTAATATGGTAAATATGGTGTTGTGAAAAGACATTCACACTAAAACCACAGGCAAGACAGATGAGTTCGCTCATTTTTCGAGTCTTTCTTCTCGGTCGTCCGTCGTCGTCGACGTTTTTGAGTCTTCGTCTCGCTATGCTGTTGTTCTTGCCCTGGATAAAAAAACAAAAATGGCTGTTCCGACTTCTATGGTTCTATGACTAACATTGTGTTAAACGACGTGACAATTCGCACATGCTAATATATGGATGCAGCGGCTCTAAATGAGAAGTCCAATGTCCAATGCAGTGCCTAACGCCAGGACGTGTTTACGTATCTATGTATATTATGTATGTAAATTAGCAGTGATACTGATTGATATGATAACAAAACAGTATACTACTTTTGTATGATTCTTGTCAGTAGACCACTTTCAACCTTGGGGTGGTATGGTGGTGGGTGTGCGTGCCAATATGGCATTTACAAAAGTACATTTAAGTTTGCAATATATCAAGTATGCGCAATACGCAATTCAGCTTTCATAATTTAACTTCAATTGTGCATATCTGAAGAAAGAAAGAAACCCTTATTTGTAGCATTCCCACATGAGCGTTATCAATAAGCCTGTCATTTGAAATTTTTCATATTACAAAATTTTTAAATGTCAAAAGAAAAACATATATTTAACTTGCATGAAGGGAACGTACCGTGTACGGGCAATGCTGAAAATATTCCTAAATTAAAGATGCAATTCTTCCGTTGTTACTTGTTACACTTGTACCCGCTCCAATTTCCCGTTCCGTTCCACATCTACTCAAGATGGGTACAGATAATGCTACATTCTTATGATACCTATTGGTATCATAGGAATGTAGCATTATCTGTACCCATCTTGCATCTACTCTACCCACTGACTCGTCGATGGACAACATATGTGCTCAGACATCCGGTAATTATTCAAAAGAAAAACATGTATTTAACTTGCATGAAGGGAACGTACCGTGTACGGGCAATGCTGAAAATATTCCTAAATTAAAGATGTAATTCTTCCGTTGTTACTTGTTACACTTGTACCCGCTCCAATTTCCCGTTCCGTTCCACATCTACTCAAGATGGGTATCTTATGATACCTATAGGTATCATAAGAATGTAGCATTATCTGTACCCATCTTGCATCTACTCTACCCACTGACTCGTCGATGGACAACATATGTGCTCAGACATCCGGTAATTATTGATTTGACTGTCAAGATTTTATTTACTTACTTACTTTCAATAAACTGGTAAACCAATCTTGGGAAGTGCCCCTTTTAATAATCAAGTAGACAGAAATTGATTTCGAGATTCAACTTGTTATATGGCCACGATCAAGATGATGCTGTCAATAGTGTCACTCAAGAAGCTGTCGTGGTGCACGAAAGGGAAGCTCTGATTCCGGATGTTGTACTATTCATTTGATTTACATGTATCTTACCTTGCAAAAAGTTTTCCCACGTTTCTCGAAATACGTGAGATCGATTTTTTTGAAAATTTGCAAGTAAGTATAGATTAAAACATTCTCTATTAATCGTTGATTGCACATTTTGAAAAAGTTGACAAGTTGCATGTGAAAAGTAACTTTTTAGTTTTAAACGTACATTTGAGTACATGCAAGATGATTAGAGATAACGCTACATAGAAACCAATAGAGGTGTCCTAGTACTTTTGAAAAATAAAAATTACTGGGACGAAGATTAACTCCCCAAAGCAAATTCACATAGTTCTCCCAGCCGAATCTTGAAATATGATCCAGCTGACTAGTTTTTACATTAAAATTTAAAATGGAAGTTCCAGAAATTGTATGACTAGTACAACAGCGTTTATGCACACATCGTACTACGAAATTGACTACGATAACTTAAACCTTATAATAAACCATGTACATCTAAGGGTTACATACAAAAAATTGAGTTCAACGAAATATTTAATAATGTTAAGTAGCATCACAAAAATATATATACTGTAATGGCTCATAATACAACAATAACAAAATTATACAGCATATACAGGTTAGATTGGCAACTTACAAATTCCCCTACTTTGACGCAGTGGTTAAGTTAACTAACACTTTTTTAAGCCATGCAAATCTGGCAACCAAAAATTCATAGTATGCAAATGTGGCAACTGAAAAAAATGCCCATGCATATTTGGCAACCTGAACTTAGTTCGTAAAAATATTTAGTTTTATATACATCTGTAAAATCTATATCTTTCACTACAAAAATATTATTGTAATTTTTACCATTTAAAAGAAGCAAGTTGCAAAATTTGAAATCCTTCATTAGTTTGTTATGTACTAACATGAGAAATGACTAATGTCTTTAAAATAGTCGTATGATCGTCTCCGTAGTAACTTGGATTAAAAAAAACTTTGATAACTCCCCAGATGACCCCCTAGAGTATGAG